>JANHFO010004000.1:83423-93946 GCA_032468095.1 Pareas carinatus
TAAAACTGCTTTTAATTTATATTTAATATATTACTAATAATATGAATAGCATGCTTCTAATACTATGAATAGGGGGCACGCTGGCTCAGCAGCTGAGATGCTGAGCTTGTCGATTAGAAGGTCAGCAGTTCGGCTGTTCAAATCCCTAGTGCCACGTAACAGAGTGAGCTCCTGTTACTCACCTCAACTTCTGCCAAACTAGTAGTTCAAAAGCATGTAAAAATGCAAGTAGAAAAAGGTAACAGAGCTCTGTGCGCCTTAGGCGTTCGGTCATGGTGGCCACATGACCACAGGGACATCTTTGGACAGCGCTGGCTCTTCAGCTTAGAAACAGAGATAAGCACCGCCCCTAGAGTCGGACACAACTAGCAAGATTGATTTTTTTTTTAATGAGACTGTCTGCTACTTAATTATTTGGAATTCTTTTAGCATCTGCATATGTTCAGCAGCATATTTTCCAATAAGGGCTCCCGTTGAATTCAAATCTGCAAAAATTAAGGATTCAGTTTTCTAAGTTGACAAAATATTAGCTGTTACATCTGAGCTTTTAACTTATACCATTCAGTCATTGCGAGCAGGGTAGCTACTTGTAAAGCGCATGCAGGGCAGATTTAGCAATAAATATCAAGTTTAATTTGGAATGAATGAAAACCAAGAAATTAGCCTGGTGACACATGGCTTGATAGCTCAGCTATCTCTGTGTTGGTATCGGGGGTATCTGATGATGAATTCTGTAGGAGGAGTGAATCTTGGAGTCCAGGAACCAAAGGAAACATTGATTCTGCCTTCAACAGTGCTCCCCAAATGAAATAGAACTTCCATGTCTTTTTCCAGCTCACAGATGCAGCTCTTATAATATTGATGCAAGGAGAATTGTCCTCTGTTGCAATCCTATCTGCAACAAGGAGTACTGCTCTTATTTTAGTGAACCAGGCTGAGTTCAAATGTGAATGTGAATCTGTATTTTCCCAAATCATATTCTCTCAGTTTAAAATGGTTAGGCTGAGGAGACCATATTCTCACTGAGGCTCATGCACTGCGATCTTTATTTTCCACGAAGAATGTCTTAAATGTACCAGTATATTATGTGCCACTAATGGCAAGGGCATAGCTAGAAAGATCCCTTTTGCCTGCCCCTCAGGGTTGAGATGATTTTACTCTGGAGATCTACCTTTGGAAGAGCAGATCTAGATATAAATATATTTTCTTTTAATACGGCACTTAAGTTAGTTTCCAAAAGCTATGCAAAAATGAGTGAGTGAGTCAGTGAGTCAGTGAGTCAATGAGAAAGGAGGGAATGAAGGAAGTGTCAGAGATAGAAAATCTCTTTCACACTTGCTTTCCTCTGCCCATTATTCATTCCCCAAAAAAAGTACTCCAAGAGGAGTATGACCTTGAAGCGAAAACAGATTGCTATCTCTGTTTATAATTTATTCAGATTGAAGGGCCAGTGTAGTTACTTTGTTGGGCTAAATTCTTGAAACAAGAATAGTTAGTGATTTCAGAATGCTGAAGTTACAGTCAAGCTTACCAAATTCTATATCTGCATAGCAAAAGGTGACTGTAATGAAGAATACATTGCTAACGTGAGACTTTATGTATCTTATAGCAATAGCAACAACAGTTAGACTTATATATTTGTGTATCTTACCTGGTTCAGATATATTAAGTTTCTGTTGGATTATACAACTTCACTGTTATTTTTCCTAAAATGAAATTAATGTTAGTTAATCCTGATCAGTTCAAGGTTGACTCAGCCTTCCATCCTTCCGAGGTCAGTAAATTGAAGACCCAGATTGTTGGGGGTGATAGGCTGACTCTGTAAAACCACATATGGAGGGATATAAAACACTATGAAGTGGTATATAAGTCTAAGTACTATTACTATTGCTAATTGCTTTTCATGAGAAAGAATGATTCATACACTTGGCTCAAGAACACACATAGCCATTATTTGCAAATTGGTTATTTGCCCTGAATTTAGTTCAGCAGGCTTGTGCACGTAGTTTTACTGACTAATTGCTTCACCTTATTTTTCAAAATATATTCTAAATAAACTAACAAAACATTTTCATTGACTCTGAAGCTTCTGTGCTAATTGTATTTTAAATGGGACACAATTAGTCACTGTGGGGAAAATAATCAATTCTTAGATGGAATCGATTAAATCAACCTGACATATAGAGATATAAAGCCAGACTTGTTATTTCATCCCATAGATTTGAAATCTGTCATGCTTTTCTTCTTTTTGATACCTGGCATTTCCAAGCTACCTCCGCCCTTTGATTTAGGGGAGATGTTTTCCTTCCTGTTTTATTGCTTTATTGCCTTCTATATACAAATATACCTATACATACAAATGATCATGATTATGCTGGTATATTCAAAGTGACTATAAATGTATCTTGATTGTATTCTTGTTGTGTAGATTTTGAGCACTATCACTGAAGACAAATTCCTTGTATGTCCTGACAAACATGGCAAAAATTAATTCTGATTCTGATTCTGATTCTGATTCTGATTTTGTGTGTTTTTGTATTGTGTCTGCTCAACCAATTTAGTTTGTAAAGCTCAATTTCTAGACTTAGGCAGAGTGTCATTTGTTTAGGAAACTGTTCTAAACAAGCCATGATGTAGCCTGTTAGACATAGCCGTTGTCTTTTATTGCTGATATGCCGATGTATGTATTTATTGTTGATTATTATTTGGTGTTGATATATGAGGATCAGGAGAGTAGACATTTGCAAGGCCAAGACAATAGTTGAGTGGGGCATCTTGACAAGTAGAATTGAATTAATTGAAAAGTATTTCAAATTAATTTAAACACATTAATAAAATACAGCTGTGATGCTTAGTTCCCATTCATTGGATACTATTCTTCTGTCACATTAGCCACAGGTAGGTCTGAGAATCTTATCCAAGCATGAATGTTGGTGATGTGAGATTTTGACACCAGGGAAAGAGAGAAACGAAGGCTCACTATACCAAAAGGATGTCAGCTGCTAGAGGTTGGGAAAGGCTGTCCCACAGGTAAAAAAAATTATGATATTGTCGCCTGTTCATTCTTTCAAATGCTGTCCATGTTTTCAGGACACAACAGGTGAGAAGTTCAGTTTTAGATATCAAAGCATTAATATATTTCCAATTCACAGAGTCTACAGAATGCAGTACGGAAAATATTCTCAGAGGAACAACATACAAACGTTTTGTGACGTGATGATTGTATTTTATAACATGACGACATGATGAATGTACTTTATGATTATGAATGGACCTTATGACTGTAATCATTGTTTGTCAATTATAGCCTTATGATTGTAATCACAGTTTGTCAATTATAGCCTGTATGTAAGTATAGAGCATGTATACCAAAGACAAATTCCTTGTGTGCTCAGATACACTTAGCGAATAAATTATAATTATAATTCCAATTATAATACCGGCATCTTGCTAGTACAAGAACTACACCGAGTGAACCAGCACTACATTTTTCACTTGTGAATGAGAATAATATATCAGCAGGTTGCAGCACCTGGCTACCCTTGACTCATCTCGAGAAGATAAACAAGGCTGAGTCTGGTTAGTACTTAGATGAGTTGGTCAGGAAATCCCAACTCTGTAAACTAGATTGACAAATTGACAAAAACCATCATGGAAGGCACCAGTGGCAAACCACAGGTCTTTTGTTGAAAAGAAAACAATGTGGATTTATCTATGAAGTCACCAGGCTTGACTTGAAGAAGACTTGACTTAGAACTGAAGAGTGATTTGCTTGCAGCCACTTTGCAAAAAGAAAATTCATTCATTTAAGTATGATTTATCAACTCAAGAAGATCAGGAGGTGATAACTCTTGGAAAGAAATCACCATACTTAAGATTCTATTGATTTATTCAAATATATTTTAGGGCTCAAATTGGACATTGAGCATTCATTGATGTAACAGAATATTTAAATTTGAACCACTTTGAAAAGCATGACTTCTTTCATTTCTCATTAATATGACTTTTCATATTTTAATGATCTTGTTATTTGTACAGCCTCGGAGAAAGAGATGTGATGATTAAAATGCGAAAGGAAAAAGTTTTGTCAGAAGAACAGGCAACCTGCAGTGAGAATGCTAATCGAGACAGAAAAGACTTGAGGAAAGGAACTCTTGGGGGGGTCATGTTTTTCAAAGAGACAATGTGGATTTCAAGGAAACATATGTGCCCAGTCAGTTGCCTCCCACAGGGACAAAACCTAGGCAAACACCACACTTCTGATAAATGGCTCCATCAATATTGAAAATGAGAATGATAAATGAGGAAAATTAACTAAAAAGAACATACAGGCATCTTAATAATTAAACATAAGGTTTATTGGTAAAGATAGAAATTCAGATCCATTCATTAAAACTAAAAATGATATGGAAATTAAATTATAACTTTCAACATTTGAAAGCAAGCATTCCAAATCTCCATATTGTTGTCCCTAGGTTATTATCATTTTTTTAAAAAAAAATTGGATATATGCCCAGTGTAATCACAGTTTTGTTTCTGATTGTATTTCAGAAAAGAATGGTTTTAAAATATGCATTCAAAGCCTTCCTTTCTAAAGCTAGCATTTTTATATAAATCATTTATTTGCACATTTCAACTTGTTTAAAAAATGTGAATCTGACAGATGCCTCATTCATTAACAAAGAATCAGCGAGGGAACTAAGGGATAATAAAAATAATTATGTATCTGTTTCAAATTCAGGACTGGTGAAGTAGATTTCTGCCCAGCATGCCAAAGATCGAGGCATTCTCAGGGAAGGCTAGAAATGCTTTTGGTTAAACCCTGAAGAACTTCAGGAAGTCAGTGTCAAAAGGATCACAATGAACTTGTAAGGCAGATTTTTATGGAAAACTGTGATGCAAGTTGTCTGGTCCATATCATATTTTTTTCTTGTTTAACAAAACTGGGCTTCTGTCCCTGCACAGCAGGACAAAAATGGGACTGTAGAACAAAATTCTAGTCAGTTAAAACCCAGTGGTTTAGTTTAGCGTTGAGTTTAGATGACTGCTGAGTTTGCATTGAGTTGAGTTGAGTTGAGTTCTGTGATGCATCGGAGTCAGTCTTGACTACTGGTGACTGCATGGAGAAGTCTCTGCAGTTTTCCTGTCAAGATATCAGAAGTGATTTGCCCTTGCCTCCTTCCTAGGCCAGAGGAGGTATGACTGGTTCGAGATCAGCTGACTTTGTGCGTAAGGCAAGTTTAGAATACCGAATAGAGCTGGATAAAAATGCTAGACATTTTTTTTCCTCCTTAGAGCTCACTGTAGGGTGATTTGGGACCACTCACTGTCAACCTAAGTGACCTCACAGTTATGGTCATGATGGGAAAAATAAAGGTGAGACCACCTTGAGCTCTCAAGAAAGAAGGCAGGATATGCAGTGAGTAAAAGAATAATAAATTAATCCAGATTTTTTAAAAAAATAGTTTTTAAAACAAATGCCTTTTTAAAGATCTAGTGCAGTGATGACGAACATTTTAGAGTGCCCATCATGGCAAATGAGTTACAGCAGGTAATGGCACCAACTGGTGCCTCTACTCCTCTCCAAGCAAGCGCATAGCCCTGCGATGTCACCGCCTGGATAATCTCGCCCAGCGACTTTACATAGATATTGAACAGGAGAGGCGAGAGGATCGAGCCCTGTGGCACCCCACAAAGAAGGCACCTCGGAGTCGACCTCTGCCCTCCCAGCAACACTGTCTGTGACCAGTCGGAGAGTTAGGAGAAGAACCACTGTAAGACGGTGCCCCCACTCCCAACCCCTTCAGCCGGTACAGCATAATACCTTGGTCGATGGTATCGAAAGCCGCTGAGAGATCTAACAGGATCAGGATAGAGGAACATCCCCTATCACGAGCCCTCCAGTGATCATCAACCAATGCGATCAATGCCGTTTCTGTACTGTACCCAGGTCTGAAGCCGGACTGGAACAGATCCAGATAGACAGTTTCCTCCAGGTGCCGTAGAAGCTGGTACGCAACCACACTCTCAACAACCTTTGCTAAAAAGGGAAGGTTGGAGACCGAATGATAGTTAGCTAAA
Source organism: Pareas carinatus (assembly GCA_032468095.1). Lineage (NCBI taxonomy): Eukaryota > Metazoa > Chordata > Lepidosauria > Squamata > Pareidae > Pareas > Pareas carinatus. Next base: position 89,505 of record JANHFO010004000.1, read on the forward strand.
ACAGGGAGGGCTTCTTGAGGAGGGGCCTTACCATCGCCTCTTTTAAGGCGGCCAGCAAGAATCCCTCACTCAAAGAAGTGTTAATAATTCCCTGGAGCCAGCCTCGTGTAACCTCCTGGGAAGCCAGCACCAACTAGGAAAGACACGAGTCCAATAAACATGTGGTCGCATTTAGCCGCCGCAGAAGCCTGTCCATGTCCTAAGGAGTCACAGAGTCAAACTCCCCCCCAAATAACGGTCTCAAGACCTGCCCCAATTATCCCACCTGGATCCCACCAGTCAGAGTCCAGATCCCTCCGAATCTGATCGATTTTGTCGTGCAGATAACACACAAAATTCTCAGCACGACCCTGCAAGGGCTCCTCCCGCGCTCTCGGATGAAGAAGGGACGAGGTCACCTTAAAAAGGGTGGCTGGCTGGTTATCTGCCGACGCAATCAGAGTGGAAAAGTGATTACGCTTTGCCGCTCTGATTGCCCCAGGTAAGTCTTAATATAAGCTCTAACCAGGGTTCGATCAGATTCGGAGCGACTGGTCCTCCAACCACTCTCTAGGCATCTTTTCTGGCGTTTCATCTCCCTCAGCTCCTCAGAGAACCAAGGAGCCGGAGTAGATCGACACCAGATCAGAGGCCGCAAAGGCACAACTCGATCCAAAGCACCACTGGCCATCCTACCCCAAGTGGCCATCAGCTCTTCAGTCGAGCCGTGAGACAGGGCCTCAGGAAATGGCCCAAGCTCCGTCTGGAACCTCTCTGGATCCATCAGGTGCCTGGAGCGGAACCATTTAACTTATTCTGCCTCCCTGTATCTGCATGTAGCAGTTAGAAAGTCAAGCCAAAGGAGAAAATGATCTGACTATGACAAAGGTCCAGTAATTACTCTTCTCTGAGCATGCGCATAGCCCTGCAATGTCATCGCCTGGCGCCTCTACTCCTCTCTGAGCATGTGCATAGCCCTGCGATGTCACCGCCTGGTGCCTCTACTCTTCTCTGAACATGCGCATAGCCCTGCGATGTACAAATCTGGAGCTCCTACTCCTCTCCAAGCATGCGCAGAGCCCTGCGATGTCACTGCCTAGCGCCTCTATTCTTCTCCGAGCATGCACATAGCCCTGTGATGTCACTGCCTGGCATCACTACACTTCTCTGAGCATGCGCATAGCCCTGTGATGTCACCACCTGGTGCCTCTATTCCTTTCTGAGCAGTCACTGCCTGGTCCCTCTTCTCCTTTCTAAGCATGTGCATAGCCCTGCGATGTCACCGCCTGGCACCACTTCTCTTCTCCAAGCATGCGCATAGCCCTTTAATGTCACTACCTGGTGCCTCTATTACTTTCTGAGCATACGCATAGCCCTGGGATGTCATCGTCAGGCGCCACTACTCATCTCTGAGCATGCGCACAGTCCTGTGATGTCACGGTTGCAGCAGGGCTTTTCGTCACCGGTCGAGGAGCTCAGAGGCCATTCTCCGGCCCACTGGCCACGCTGCAAGCTGCAGCGGGGCTTTTGGTTGCCCGCTGAGGAGCGCAAAGGCCATTCCCTGGCCCGTCAGACACACTCCTTTCACTTGCAGGCCTACAAGTGACACCAGTGCAGAGAGAGCTGGCCCACTTTGCACTCCTGTTCTTCATGGGCTTGCAAGCAATATGAGCCATGGCTCCTGCTTGCCTCACACTCAGTGGCCCAAACGTGGAAACCACCAGAAAGCCCCTCTCATTTTGCCAATGGTATATAGTGTGGGTGGGACAGTGGCATGATTGGCCATATCTTATTGGATGCGCCCAGCTCACAGTCTACCCGGATTGGCTCAGGGACCACCAGTGGTCCACAGCCCATAGGTTGACGACTACTGCTTTAGTAGCAAGCCAGAGGGACGCAGAACCCCCTTCCCCCTCCCACTGTCTACTTTGCCCGTCCCTCTGCCGAACAGTTCAATCGCAGTGTTTCCTCTCTCCCCTGTCTGGGGTAAGGCAGGCGGCTCAAATACAGCATGGAGTCTGTGCCGAAGGTGAGAGAGAAGACCTGGAGGGAATGATAGTCACAGATGCTAAGGTAGCCTGGAGGTGCCATGGAAAGACTGCCCTTAAAAGCCGGGGGGTCACCAGGAGGGTCACCAGAGGTCTAGGGGGGTTGCCAATTGGCATGGGAGGGTGCATGTTGCCGTGTTGACACTTTGCAATACATAAATGGCTTTTGGGTTGCAGTTTGAGCACTCAATCTCTAAAAGGTTCGCCATCACTGCTATAGTCTTTTTTTCTGGTTTCTTCTTCCTGGTTTTACCCTGTTTTCCTGAAAATAAGACCTAACCAGAAAATAAAGCATGGTTTTTCAGGATGCTAATAATATAGGTCCTACCCCCAAAATAAACCTCAATTAAGATCGTCAACTGAATGAGTGCATTTTGTACAATATTTTTCCCAAAATAAACCTCTAGCTGAAAAATAAGGCGTAATGCGTCTTTTGGAGCAAAAATTAATATAAGGCCTGGTCTTATTTTGGGGAAAACATGTTATATCTTGGAGTGAGTGCAAGGTAGCTTCAGGATACTTTACGCAATGTCACAAAGACATTGTCCTTCCTCAGCATCTGAAAGTAGAGTATTGCTGACCCAACCAAATACATTTCTCCCTTACAGCTTCAGCCATCATTAGGCAAACACAGCTGGAGGACAGCGTCCCCGGGACTGACTGCATGTTTGGCTCAGCAATTCCCAACTCTGAAACTCTGAAAAGCTTCTTATCTCTGTCAGAAGGATTCTGACAGAGAATGGCAGGCAGAGATGTAGAGATATGGATCCTGCATTAAGGAAGAATCAAACTTGGGACAAGTCACTGGAAAGTTATTTATAGGCTGATAGCAGTATCAGATAACACAGACATATAATGTAAAGCCAGATATGCCCCACTGGATACAGGAATAAGATCTGGCCTACCATCAGAAAAGACAATTGTCTCAGGCAACTGACCTGAAGTGTTGCAAAAGCTTTGCAAATGGTCATTAAATATTTTCGGTGACAGAACGGGGCAAGTTGCTGCAGGGTTTTCTCATTCAGAAGATGAAGTAACTCAACTTCTGATTTTGAGGGCTAAGAGACAAACCATTCATTTGTGCTCTTCTTTTATTTCCTAAAAATGGAATTTGCCTTCTTCACAGGTATTGCACACTGAACTAGCAGCTTCATTCTGCCAATATCTACTGTCATCCCAAGACTTTTTCCTGGTTGGTTACTATCAGTTCAAATGCGAATGTGAACTAGCAATAGCAGTTAGACTTACATACCGCTTCACATTGCTTTATAGTCCTCTCTAAGCGGTTTACAGAAATCAGCCTATTGCCCCCAACAATCTGGGTCCTCATTTGACCAACCTCGGAAAGACGGAAGGCTGAGTCAACCTTGAGCCAGTGGGGCTCGAACTGCTGAATTTACTGGCATCCGACTATTAACAGAAGTAGAATGCAGTACTGCACTCTAACCACTGCGCCTCTGCAGCTCACTAGTTTTGGGGGATTTTTTTGCCACAATATGTATTGATTCACATTCATGTAAATCAAACTGTATTAGCCGTTCGGTTGTCGAGTTTAAAAAGATCCTTCTAGAGTTATTCTCAGTCACTTTTGGCTTTTACCATCTGGAATAGTTTGATGGCTTTCATAAATTTGACCATTCCACTGCTTTTCACAAAGTCAAGATCATTTATTAACAAATTAACAAGCACAATCTGTGTCAACATGGATCTTTGAAAGACTCCAGTTTTAATTCCTCTTCATTAAGAAAATTGCCCTGTTATTTCTACTTTTTTTGACAAGATAACTGTCAGGGTCCTCTTATCCCATCGTTTCTGAGTTCATTCAAGAACCTGCCCAAAGGAATCACATCAAGGGTTTTTACCCTTGGATCTTTCCTGAGTCCCTTTTAAAAATTGATGACTGACTATCCTTCATTCCTGCCAGTGAGGATGATTTGAAGAACAAATTATCTATTTTGATTTGAGGGTCAGCAATTTCATATTTTTATTCTTTAAGAACTCTTTGCTGGATGCCATCAGGACCTGGCAATTCGTTTCAGGATAATCCCACAAGATGTCTTAAAATATATTGTCTTATTACCTCAGCTGGCTTTAGTTTCAGTTTTTGTACATGTGCTGCCAAAAAAGGCATGTTTGTTTTAACAGTTCCACCTACCTCCCTGAGAAAGTCAATGCCAACTCAGGTGTGCAGTCTACAGGTTTGGTACTAAACATAGAAACAAAGGTTTCATGCAATGTTTCAAATTTTTTGAACAGACAATCCCTGGGTTAAGCATGAGAGTTCTGTTCCTACTCTCTCTTTAACCTGAAATTTGTAAATCAGAATGTTGGATCCAAAGGCTCTGCTGGAGAAGCAAAGGTCCCTTGCTGTCTATGGGAGCCTCCTGGTCAAGCCAGAGGCTCCAGGGTGTCTGA
>JANHFO010004001.1:17865-28441 GCA_032468095.1 Pareas carinatus
AACTGTCTACAGTGGACCTCACTCCATTTCTAAGAGGTCTATAAAAGGGGCGTGCATAAGCACACTAACGTGCCTACTATCCTTGTCCTACTGTCTCCATTTACTTGTTCTCAGTTATATGTTCATATATGTTTTTATCTTTATTTATTTATTTATTTTATTTATTTTTTATTTTTTTACCTTTACTATTGTTGATGTTCTATATGTTTGACTAAAATAAATAAATAAACAAATAATAATCACCAGGGACAATCTGCCTATGTTTTGGGGGTTGGACTGGTTTGGGAAGCTGGGCATAGGGCTGACGGGAGTCCATGGGATCAGGGAGGAGGGCATCAGCAGCCTCATCCACAAGGATGTGTTCAGCAATGAGCTTGGCAAGTATAAGGGGACCCTAATCACGTTCAATTTAGACCCCAGCATAAGCTCCACTATATAAAAACCGCAACGAGTGTCCTTCCTGCTCAAACCACGAGTGGACGCAGAGCTGGATAAGCTCATTGCCCAAGGGGTCCTGAAACGCATTGACCACGCATGATGGGAGATACCCATAGTCAACCCCTTTAAGAGTGATGGCTCAATCTGCATCTGCGCAGATTATAAGTGCGCGCTCAACAAGGCCTTGCAGCAGAGCGCCTATCCCATCCCAGTGATCCAGCATCTGCTACACTCCCTGGGGCCAGGTAGAATTTTCGCCAAACTCGACCTGGCCCAAGCCTACCAGCAACTCCCAATGGATAAAACCACTGCGGAAACCCAGACCATTGTAACACACTGGGGTGCATTCAAATAATTTGGGGTCAGTGTGACCCCCGGGGATCTTTCAGAGCATCATGAAGAGACTGCTCCTCAAGAACCCTGGGGTCGTACCCTATTTCGACGACGTCCTTGTCACAGCGGAGCACAAACCCCAACTGCTAGATAGGGTAAGGACAGTCCTAACCGCTTTCAGAGCAGCTGGACTATACCTCAAGAAAGGAACATGCACGATAGGAGTCAGCGAGGTGGACTTCCTTGGCTACAAAATTGATGGCCAAGGGATCCACCCCATGCCTGACAAAGTCAGGGCGCCAAATGAGAGGCCCCCAAACCACAAAACCGACAGGAACTCCAAGCATTCCTTAGGCTCCTCAACTTCTAAAACTCCTTCCTAAAAGGCAAAGCCACAGTAGCCGGCCCACTCCACAAGTTACTAACCAAGAACGCACCGTGGAGTTGGGGCATGACACAAGATGAGGCATTCAAAAGGGCAAAAAACCTCCTCTCAGAGGAAAAATTCTTCATGAGGTTCAATACCACACTTCCGGTTGTGCTAGTCTGTGACGCTTCCCCTTGTGGGGTGGGGGCAGTATTGAGCCACAAACTTCCCAACAGAGAGGAGGCACCCATAGCCTTCCACTCCCAATCACTATCCAAGGCTGAAAAGAATTACAGCCAGTTGGACAGGGAAGCCTTCTCCCTAATAACAGGCATCAAACGTTTTCACAAGTACCTGTTCGGCAGGCACTTTGACTTGGTCACTGACCACAAACCTCTGCTTAGCTTACTTGCAGGAGACCAACCAACCCCAGCACTCTCCCTCACATGACGAGGTGGACAATATTCCTGGCAGCCTACAGCTACACTTTAAAACACAGGCCAGGAGCCACCCTCGCACACACAGATGCACTGAGCCACTGCCCCCTGCCCAACACCACAGACGCAGACCAAACCGAGGAAGCAGTCCTCCTAATCGATTGCAACCTCACCACTGACCTAGTCACCTCCACAGAGGTGACCAGGGAAACATTAAAAGACCCAACACTCAGGAAAATCCTGTCTTGGATACAAAAAGGGTGGCCAAGCGGCACAGGGGAAGGGGGAAGCACCCAACCATACAACACAAGAAAGGAGGAATTGGCAACACAAGCAGGCTGTCTACTCTGGGGAGAGAGGGTGATCATTCCCACCCAGCTTAGGAAAGAAGTGCTCACAACAATTCACAAGGGCCACTCAGGAATAGTCAGGATGAAGGGTTTAGTCAGAAGCTACATCTGGTGGCCTGACATGGACAGGGACATACAGGAGTGGGTAGGGAGGTGTCTACAATGCCAACAATCCCACCAGCACCCCAAAGGACCCCAACCAGGGAGTGGGAGAAGCCCAGGGGAACATGGGCAAGAATACACATAGACCCCACAGGGCCATTCCAAGGGAAAACCTTCATGGTCACAGCGCACGCATATTCTAAGTGGTTAGAAATAACCATCCTGAACTCCACAACGACCCAAGCAGTAAACCAAGCCCTCCGTGCCCTGTTCGCCACCCATGGCCTCCCCGACATACTGGTATCTGACAATGGCCCACAGTTCACAGGGACTGAGTTTGAGGGGTTCCTAGCGAATCTGGGAATCTGCCACGCTCTAACGTTGCCCATAAACCCCAGCACAAACGGCCAAGCAGAATGCATGATCTGCTTGGCCAAAGAAGCGTTAAAAAGGCTAGGCCCTGGGGAATGGCAAGGGAGAGTGAATGAGTTCCTAACCTGGCAGCCCATCACCCCATGCATGGCCACAGGCCGAAGCCCGCCAAATTCCTAATGGGCCGGAAACTACACTCCATCTTTGACCGACTAACCCCCACCTATGCCGCCAGGAAGGGCAGAGAGCAACCGGCACCCACAAGATTGTTTAGTGTGGGTGATCCAGTGTTCGCAAAAAACCTTAACCCTGGTCCTGGGTATAAACCTTAACCCTGGGTATAAATATAAAACTTTAACCCTGGGTATAAATATAATAAATAAATAAATAAATAAATGGGAGGAAGGGAAATAATAAAAGTAACGGGGCCTAAATCCTACATGGTAGCATTGGACGATGACCGCACATGGAGGCGGGACATTGACCAACTGAGAGGCTGCCTCCAGGGCCTAACAGGGACCACACAAACCGGGGAACCTAAAACTAACAACAACCAAAACTCCTCTCCCATAGGGACCGAAGGCAGGGAGTACGTGCAGGCCTTACCAGGAGAAGTTGAAGGGCCCCCATCCAAAACAACGGATTCACCTGCTGACGAGGGTGAAGCTAAGGCCATGCCCAGAGGCTTCCAGAAGCATCCTGATAAAGCTCCGGAGCCTCCCACGGGCACGACCTCACCCCCGGCCGACGACCAAGTGACTGAACCGTGCAGGTCCAGGCGTGCTTATAAACGGCCGGCATATTTGCATAATTACGTATACAAATAGGGCAGAGGTCTATCTGGGTAGGGAGGGGTATTGTTGTCTGAAGGGAGGGCATTGCTGGGCGCGGGAATGCCCAGCGTCCAGATTGGCAGGCTGCCCCCCCAGACAGGGGATACAAGGGGCAGCCGACCAGCCGGGCACCATTCTTGTGCTGAACCCCATAACCAATAAAGATATCAGCAGCAACCTGTCTCTGCCTCGTTCCTCACTTACCACTTATTTATGATCCAACACTTACCTCAAACCAACCTCAAGACTTAAGTAGACAATTTCTTTTAAATGACATTGTGATAGAGGTGATTCAGTGCAATCTTAATTCAGCAGCTCTGTTTCGACGCCACTGTATATTCAAGGAATATACAATTTTTGTATATGCTGCTTTTTCATTACATCTGCTCTGCTCCAAGCCTTCTGAAAATTGTTTCTCCTTTGATTGTGTTTAAACTGTTTTCTTATTGAACCAAAACTGCCTGGAAGTTCATAGTTCAGTGAATACAGCCTGCCTATTCAGAAACACTGTGATAGAATTTGCCAGCATCAATTATGGAATTGTTCAACCTGTTGACTATCAGAAATGTAAATATTCTATAGTTTATACAGCATCAATTATCCTTTCCTTAAAGAAAGCACAAAGCAAAACATAACTTGTAGTGCTTTTGGTCCTAACTGTGGAAGATCTAATCTAAAGCCAGCCACAGGAAAATATCAAATACCTATTTTAAAATAATGGGATAGTAAGAAAAAAGGCTGAGACCTGATGGACAGCTCTAAATTCATATTGCCTAGTTCTCTGTATCCCATGTAATAACTTCCCACATCTTTCCGCTTTTTTTTTCTGAGGCAAGTCCAGCTTTATAGCATTAGTTCTCTATTCTGTAGTGATTATTTGAGATACTCCATGACTGGCTTCTTAAATCTTGTATCCTTAAAGTTCTTTAATGATCTTTGCTTTTAATCACCAAATCTTACAACATTCGCTTTGTTGAATCTTTGACACTTTTTCCCCTTTAAGCAAATCAATTTTGGTATGTTGGCATCAATATTAGCTGTTTATAATTTTGGTCTTTGCTCTAAATGATTAAAAAATGTGTTTGCATTTTCTGTTTTTTTCCAAAGGATTCAGGAGAGGAGCTGGCACACACAGTGTGACTGCAATTAGGAAACTATTAGAGGCAGGGAAAGTGCACATTAATCTTTTAAAGTTCATTTCACTTCAATAATATTCCAGTAACTTAGTCCCAGTCTGCTTTCTTAAGTGTTTTAAGGATTGTCTGCTCAATAGATCACCTTCCCTACCAACTAGGCTATGAATCAGTCACTGAATTGAGAATAGGAGGTCACAGTTAATCAAATAAGAAACCAATATTAGGTAGAGACATTAATGAACTTCAACCAAATTGAACTAAGTAGAAATTTCTGTTACTATTTTCTTTTTAGTAATTCCAACTGCAAATATGAATGTAGTTTGCAGTAATTTTTTCTGACTCCTGCATATAAGCTGGATGAAATATTTGAAAATAAAATATAGGATGCTGTGGATTAGTGCTCTAGGGGAATTGTAATTAGATGTTTTGTAGGTGCCTATCGTCAGACTCATTTTATAAAATAATCCTCATGATTGTTTTAAAATTTTAAAGGTACCCACTCTTATAGCAGAGTCTAGTCCTGAATTCATAAGCTGGTTTTCTCACATGTTTTCCTTCAACCATAATGCCATTCTCTCTCTAAACAAAATCTGCCACTAATATGATTTTTGTGTCCCCAGAGGACTTCAGAAAAACAATTCTTTCTCAGCCCAGGGGAAATTGCTTGTGAACAGTAAACAGTTTTCTTTTTAATATTATTCAAACCACTTTACAAAACAACTACCTAACAGAGAAACCACCTTTTAGTATTGACATGGAAAAGAGAGGGAAAAGCCTATTATAAATTCAACGGCTTATCTTTAAAGCACTGGTTTGTGTTGTAGCGCCAAAATTCAGCTCCTGGAGATGCCTTTGAAGCCAACCCCTCTGCTGTAGTCTTAAAAGCCCAATAGTTATTAAAAACAGTACATGTAAAAGAGACTGATCGCTTCCTGTGGTCCAAATTCTTCTCCCTCTGGTTCCTCCACCACCAGCTTCTTCAACTGTTTGAACTTTGCCTTTTCCCTTGACCAGTCTTGCTGCTGATCTTGTGATCCTGTCCCTGTGCTAATGCTTTATTCATTGGCTGTCCTGCCTGTTATGCACTTTCCCTGTTAACTAGTTGAAGTGAACCAAAGGCTTCAGTTGGGCTGAAGCTGGAAAATACTGTGCTGTGATTGGCCAGTTCACTGACAGCTTCCAGTATAAAAGGGAGAGCCTTCAGTAAGCTGGCTGCTGGATGTTTGGAGCTGAATAAAAGAGCTGAAGTTTTTGCTAGCAACTCTTGATCCTTTATTTGCCAGTCTCAACACTGTCAGTCATTCTTTTTCACCATTGCCCAGGATTCCTTTGATCAAATGGGTGGCTAAGTAAGTAAGTTATAAACTGAAATTCTTTATTTTTTGTGCTCCCTCCCGCCTTTGCTTCTCTTCTCTTGACTGTGGACAATGAAATCTTGTTGGGTAAGAGAAATCGCTCCAATTTATCTAACCTGGCTTAGCCTTAAGTTGTCCTTTTTTTCCCCTGTTGCAGACAGAGAATGTCACCCAGGGTTTTCACTTGTTATCCTTTTCATTTTAATTTACTTGATATAAAAAGGTGAAGGTTCACCTCGCACATGCATGCTAGTCGTAGTTGATTCTAGGGACGGTGGTCATCTTCTAAGCCAAAGAACCAGCACTGTCCGAAGACATCCCCATTGTCATGTGGCTGGCATGACTAGATGCCAAAGGCACTTGGAGCGCTGTTACCTTCCCACCAAAGTGATTCCTCTTTTTCTACTTGCATTTTTACATGCTTTCGAACTGCTAGGTTGGCAGATAGTTTCCTCTTTAACCTCTTCTTTAGTGACCTGTGTGATTTCTTAGTTAAACTGCTGCTCTGCATCTCTCTTCCCTCCTTTACCTTTCTCTACATGCATATACTGCTCATCCCTGTTTTAAATTTTCTCATATTCCTTTTTTTACCCTCCTTGATTCTTAACTTTTCTCTGTGCCTTTGGTTTCCTAAGCTATGGTTTCTCTTCTTCCATAACTAGCTTTTGATTTCCCTTATTTTTAGCATATATCATCACATAGTTTTCAGTAAGCAATCTGTTTTTGCTTTGATCTCTGGAATATGTTTCCAACATCCAACCACTCATTTCAGTTTGCATCAAACTTTACTTCAACTTGCTGCCCACAAGATCTGTAGCAACTGATAGTTGTATAAATGTGGCCACTGGTCTAATAAATTTAGGGATCCTAAAATAGAAATAATTGTACAGAGAATGAATATGTTTATGGAAATTGCTACAATTGCTCACAAAAATGAATGTAATTTTATGTACATTATTAAAAGAGAAAACGAATGGGGTTACATAAAATTCAATGAATCAATCAAAAAAGCAAACTGGAAACAGCATTGTTCAACCAGAATAGCACATCCAAGTTCAACCTCTGGAGACTAAAGGGAAACAGCTATGCAATTTTCTTGTCATTGCTTGTTTCATTAAAACATTGTCAATTCCCAGTCGAATATATTACTCTGGAATTCCGTGGTGATCTTACATCAAAGTACCTAATCCAATTTAGCTTCCAAGAACTTCCATTCTAACTGTCATAATAAGGCATCTTTTCAGTGATACAGATGTATTTTTACTCTTTGTAAATGAGGCTGGAAAAGTATTGGGCAGGATGGAGATACAACTGCTTGCTTTACTGGTTAAAAAAAAATCACTTTCATGGAGGCTAGCGATCAATGAATGATTTGCTAGATCCAACTTTTAGTAGCCTCAGTGCCATTTTGTGACCGATTTGGGAATATGGAAGTGTCTTTTCCTTTCATTCTCTGGTATTTGTGATGGAAGTAGGACAATGGTACAGCAAGTTCAGCATTTTCTATTTCTGTACTATTTTAACACAATGCAGACATATACTGTAGAAACTGAAGAGGAGAGAAAAAACAGAAAGGAGATCATTTTGCCCCTGAAACTACTAGAAAATAATTAACTAGAAGGTGACAGGATTCTGCCTATAAATTTCATCATTAATTGCTCCTATTTCTATCCTGGTCTATATCCCTGTGTTCTAATGTTGTAGTTTTGTCAATTCCTTGAAAAATTGATCTAGTCAATTTGAAAGGTACTAAGTGCAAAAATTAGGTCAGAAATCTGAAGTCTATAATTCAAAGTAAATTTCAAGAGAGACCAAATGCATTTGTTAATGGAAATTATTACAAATATCAGGTTACATCTAGAATTTAGGAACAAAAAAGATTGTCCAAGAAATATTTCTCATTCTCAAGAGGTTTGTATTTCAATTACAAATTCAGATGATCTCAAAGATGGAATGTGCTCAATTTAAATTCTGTAAATCCAGAACTTATCTGCTTCTGAAATCTTGATTCTCTTCCCACTTTGATGTGAAAGTTAGAGAATACAAATTGTGCTCCGTGCAGATGATTAAATACATGAAGACAAGCCATACATGTCACAACCATCAGGTATTCAATACCCTATCTGTAAAGAAATCCAAATGATAATCTATTATTGTAGAAAGATGAAACAAATTGTTATGAGAACAGAAATGTTTCTTGTCATGATGATTTAATTGAATTTTACTTGCAACGTTGCCATTTTGCTTTTATTGCTCTTGGTAGCTGGAAAAAGCTTTGCTGTGTGAATCCGTGCCAGCTACACTTCATAAAGGAGCGGAGGGAGTAGAAATGGTACTCACTTGTGTTACTTTTTGAATATTTTAAAAACACAATCACTTTGAACTAGTCATTTAAAAAAATAAGTGTCATTTTTATTATTCTCTTGCCTCCCATAATGAATAATTGAAATAATAACACTTAGTCTTAGAGCATTTCAGAAATGTAAAGTCTCTCACCTGGAAGAAACAGCACTGTGAGGCTAGTGGCTTAGAAAAATTCTCTTACTCACATTCATTTTCAAATTTTAAATTTATTCTGAAGAGCAAAATTTTGGATAAATTTTCATATGTAGAATGTGAACATTCCTGCCCTGAATACGTAACAAGGTGGTCAAGGAATATGAATGTCCTATCATTCCTTAAACAATTTTCTCTCCAGAGATTTACAACTGCTCAGGCTTTCCATGCTTCCATTATATTTAAAGAAACGATATCTGGAGAGAACTTGTTCCCTTAAGCTTTTCCAGGAATATTTCAATGATGATAGTGTTATCTATTCAGTTGTATCTGACTCTTGGCAATTCTATGGATCAGATCTGTCCGCATGTTCTGATCTTGCACTACTTCTTTGAGTTCAATCATCATCATTAACATAAAGTCTTGATCTTGAATCATTGTTGTTCTCCAACAAGAAATTCTCTACTTCCTTGAAAAATTAACAAATAAATTATCTATTTCACTTCTTTATCTACATGTTTATTAAAGCATCTTGCATCATGAATTGGGCCAGCAATAAGATTGGGGAGGCATGTAATCCTTTATCATTGGACATTTCATGTACTAAATTCTTATGATGTAGAAGAGCAGAATTGGATGCTCAGGGGTGTCCACTGAGTAGAATGAAAAAGGTGGCATCTGTGAAGGCCAAAGCAATGTTGACATTTTTGACCTCTCCCCCCAAGATGCCCCATGGGTCTTCATCTTGATTTATCACTATTACAAATGAGCAGTAGCAATTATTTGCAGTTGCATTGAAACACTTGTGGCCATATGCAATACTGAACTGAAATCCATATTTTATGATCAAAGAGCCCCCTCTGATTATGATTATAAAAATTGTACCCAGATTTCCTTCATTCTGAGGTAGAAAATACACAATTATGGGAAGGAAGGAAGGGAGGAGGGAGGGAGGGAGGGAGGGAGATCAGAAAAAAAGGAATGTCCTCTTCCATCAGGTGTTTGACATGAGCCTGTCTTCTCTTACTGTTGTCCTACTCAACATAGTTGTCCCAAAAAATTAGCTTTTTCCATTTCTCCAGGGATAAGCCACTAAAATTTACTGCATGCTTGCTCTATTGGTCATGTAAGAGAAAGGGAGAAGAAAAGAGGAAACAATGGGAACTTCTGCAATTCTTTGCCATTTTCGTAAACAAAATAGATAAATGCTAGATGATAAATGATAGATGATAGAGAAAGTCAGAGTGATAGAGAGACAGTGTGACAGAGACAGGCAGGTAGGATAGTGGTGTGTATCATAAAACTTTCCTAAGATTTATAGAAGATATTTCACATAACATAATATTAGCAGATTATACATTTACCTAAAGGCAACATTTGTGCTTGTATTGAGAGAGGGTGGAGTAGTAGAGGAGTCAAATCACTCTGACATTTACTCTGGAATATGTTTGGTTTAAAGAAAAGCATCATCATGCCTTGAGGGTTAGTACAGTTCAGCATGAGAATATAAACATAGCACCTATTTCAATAGGCCTTTGTCCTTAGAAAAGCAATTTCAGTCTCATTTTCAGGCTTCCTGGCTTTCATCTAGCTCTTCGCATTCTCAATAGCATCCTGATCAATAGAAGAATGTCTAACATATTTTAACCTTTTCTGCACTCTTACTGTGTTCTCTAATAATGTACTGTATTTGTGTCTTTGTAATCACAATAGAAGAGGGATCCATAAAACATTTTTTTCTTTAGAAATAAAAGGGCAGCCGTGTTACCCAGTGATGTTTAATAGATATAATTGTACTGTGTCCCTAAGCAGCCGGGGGTGAAGAAACTAGGATAAAAAAGTTGATACCACTAATATTTGAAATTGGTCACTTCATAGGTACAATCCAGTAGTTTATGTTTTCCTGAGATGCAATCAACATAGGTTTCAAGAAATGCCACATTTTAATAAGACATCTGTATACATTTTCTATATTTGTAAACAACTATAGCTAATAGTTCAAACTCTGCTCTTTCTGTAGATGTTTAGATGATAGTTGCTTGATAGAAGAAAAAGTGGCCATCATGCAAACAGATAATTTTATTTAATTCTTTAGCTACTCTTCATCAAAGGGATTTTATCTATTTTAACCATAATCTGGAATATGGTATGAGGAGATAGAGATAGAAGGATGGATGGAGAGGGAGAAAGGAAGAGGGAGAGGAAGAGGAAGAGAGGAAGAGAGGGGGAAGGGAGAGACAAAGTGAGAGGGAGGGACAGAGGGAAAGGGAGGGACAAAGGGACAGAGGAGAGAGAGAGAGAGAGAGAGAGAGAGAGAGAGAGAGAGAGAGAGAGAGAGAGAGAGAGAGAGAGAGAGA
>JANHFO010004002.1:30890-48818 GCA_032468095.1 Pareas carinatus
TAGCCCCTGGTGAGCCGCCCTCAAACGGCGGGCTCCCCAATCAGGGGTCACCCGGCCCCTAAGGGCCCCCCAGAGAGTGGGTTTCAGGCGTGGGAGGCAGAGCTAGCTCTCCCATGTCCTGTTGCCTTAGGACCGGAAGTCGAATCATATTTATTAGGAGATTTTGAGTGTGTTTGAATGGATGGATTGGTTGGCACAGAGTGTTCCCTTCTGATCTTTACTGATCTTAATCAAGTAATAGATCCAAGTAGTAAGTGCTATTTTCATATACCAGTTACATATACTGTACTGGTTCACTTCTTAGTTATAGCTACTTTATTTTGGGCTGCAAAAATGTGAATATTCACTGGATGGTAGCAAAGAGAGCGAAAATTCTGTCTGCTATCATTTAGTAGTCATTCAGATTTTAGCAGTCCAAAATTGGGACAGCATCGTAGGTTTGGGAAAGAACAGCTATTTCTAAAGATATTTATTGGGATTCCTTTTCACTGGATTTCTAAAAGGTTAAGATCATGTCAATCACGTATTTGGGTGAGAAAAGAACTTTAGATAATTCTAATTCTCTGCAGAGGATAACTCTGGTTTGACTGGAAAAAAAAGATATCCATTTTACTTGGAACCAAGGACAATCTTTCTTTTACTACAAGCCATAAATTTAAGAGCTTTCTTTTATTTGCTTTAATAGACTTCCACCAGAATTTAGATGCTATATTAATTCTTGAAATCTTTAGATTTTTACTGGAAAAATGAGAAAGAAATGTATAAAACTGGAACTTCAGAAAACTTCACTGAAACTGTGTACTGCAAGCATCTTTTGATCATAGCAAGTAAAATTTATATATATATATATAGTGTATGACAATCAGAGCATAACAAGAAATGTCTTTTTTTTAAAAAAATCAACATTAGTGGATTATTTAACGAGAGTCAACAAGACCTACTTACACTGAGGGACAGATTGATTTATTGACAGGTACAATATTGGAGACTGAAAATGGCAGCCATTGGGAGGTGAAGTTTAAAGCCCTCTTCATGGGTTAATGCAAATTACCATCTATTTAGTTACTTTACAACTACACTCAGTTGGAGTGTAGCAATACAATAAGGCATTGCAATCAATATGTTTGAAAAGGTTAATCTTACTGCTTGAGTTAATTCATATGCATATTAAAATATATGATGAAGGGTAGTTAAAATGAGTTCACACTTTTCTATACAAAAGTTTTTTGCTTTACTTAAAGTGAAAAGCCTAAGAAACTGCAGCTAAATGATTGTTTTAACTGTTATCTGAAAATTCTTGGCTCCCCTTGGGCTGCTGTTAACAAATCTTTACAGTTATGTAGGACTACCTTTTGATAAAGAACTGATTACACCCTGTAGAGTTTCAAGAGAGTATATAGAGGTATTAGAAATAAGTTTGAACTTTGCTGAGATTCCATGTAAAGCCTTTTCAATTTCTACTACACCCAACCTAGGGAATAAAAGTCTTAAAAATTTATGGAAACCATTCAGATTGCCGTAAGTACAAAAGGAAGGAACTCTGTTTAGGAGAGGCCTCTATCAGTGATGGTTTTCATAGTGCCTTGTATGCCAAACTGTGTAAAGTGTGTGTAACTGCATTTTAACTCCTAAGCTACAGAGATACAGCAGCCTATTATCTTATTTGTGATGTGTTTCTCCAGATCACAGTCTAAATAGAAGAGAACCCTCCATTTAGGGATAAAAATCAATCAACCACTTCTTTTCTATGGTGGACATTCAAACAGTAAGTCTACTTCCAGACTGAAAAAAAGAAAACAACACCTATCCACCAACCAACCAAAGTTCATTTGCAAATATAAAATCCACAAAGTTCATTTGCAAATATAAAATCAATCAAATATCAAATCAATCCTTGCAAGCTGAGGCCATTCTGGAACATCCTGAGCCACACCATGTAATTTGGAAACAAGACAATAGGGATATACAATTTGAGCCTTTTGATATTCAAAGGGTACATATTGTTCAGACAGTTTAGGACTGTGTCTCTTCCTTCCTTTGTTTGTGTGCATGAGTAAGTTTGTGAGAAAGATGAACTGTTTTATTAGTGAATTTGGAAACATTGTTTAACTGTCCGGATGTATCTGTGGCACCTTGCATATTTACAAAATTGATCTTCACTCTGGCAGGCCCTTTCCTATAATAATCTATAAGAGAAGGCAACTGTCAAGACTGAAGGCTCATTCATCTGTTTGGCTCTTTGCATTAAACTTGCCTACAAAGGGAGTGGGGTGGACTGTTGTTAATTCTGGATGGGAGAATGAAACAAATGATTTATGCCTACATGCACACTCTGTGAGACATTGCTGTGACTTCAAGGTCATTCCATGCAGATGTTGAACAGAGGTGTATGGTTCTCAAAATAAACTGTGTCCCTTATCTAGATCAAGTGATGTTCCCATGGGGTTTGCCCATTGGAAATGTTTTTCTTTATTTATTCTGTAATGTGTGTGAAAAATCAAATTCCTTCTTGCTTCATCTGTGCCTTGCAATGTATCCAATAAAAACTTAGCGTTTTGGAAGAAATCTGCTTCAAGATATTTTTGTTTTTTGAATGCTCAGTGGGACCACTGACAGCAATGCTTGAGACAAGTCCTCTATTTGATATGTTGTGGCCAAAATTGCTATGGCTGGTGGATCTCTGTGTCTCTGAGTTCCAGTTGTCACATCAGCATGTCAGGTTCTACCAGTAATATCAGATGATTCTTTGTGATTATTTATACCATATCACAATAATCTTTGAAATAATAACCATCCTTGTAGTAGAGCAGGACTAAAATCAGCATGGAAAGTGCAAGTTTCAGCCAAAGTTTCTATCCCTCCAAACAACATCTCGATATGCATATTATGAGCCAGCAAAAATAATAAGTTTTTGCAACAGTTGGAGTCCTGGCATTTATCTTGAAACAATTTAGACTTCCCTCATCTGGGTTGTTAGTGTGCTCAGTTGTCCAAAAGCAATCAAACCAACCTAGAAATAAGAGAAACTTCATGACAGTGAGAACCATTAATCACTGCAGTGACTTGCCTTTGAAAGTTGTGGGTGTGCCAACACTGCAGGTTTTTAAGAAGAGAATGGAGATCCATTTGACTGAAATGGTATAGGAACTTCTGACTGAGCAGAGGGTTGCATTAGAAGACCTCCAGGATCCCTTCCACCAAGACTGGTAATATGCTTGGCTAAGAAGCAATTGTGGAAGCTTCTGCTGATGAGAAGGCAGCCATGGATCCAAGCAAGGTGTACTTATTCATTTAGTATGATGTTGAAAAATAATAAATCTGGAAGCAGCCTCAGAAAATAAAAAGACAGAAGGATATCTTCAACTCTGGGAAAAGGAGTATTATAAACGCTGCTTCCTCCATAACTCACTGAAATATAGGAAGGAAGGAAGGAAGGAAGGAAGGAAGGAAGGAAGGAAGGAAGGAAGGAAGGAAGGAAGGAAGGAAGGAAGGAAATCTGCATTAGACCCGCATATTCTGTAAATACAGCCTATCTCAATAAAATTTGCTCTGTTCTTCTAGTGGAATCAGTTTCCAAATCCAGACAACCTCAAAGGACTGATATTGGCATAGGGAGGCAGAGTTTGCCATCTCAATCAGAGAAACCGATGGATGAAATGTGATTATAGTTTTTTTACATAATAGAGTCTTTGCTTAAAAGGGAGAATTTACAAAGCTGTAGTTAAATTATTTTAACTTAACTGTTATCTGAAAAACCTGGGTTCCCAGTGCTAATGTTAACAGCTCCCAGATGCTTAGTATAATCCTTCACAGCTAGCTTGCATTCTTGCAGTTAACACTTCCACTTATCTTGTTAGTGCTGTGCTACCTCAGGCACAGCGGAGAATTCTGGGAACCTAATTATTTTTTGCTGAATTTGCAACAGGGCCTATTAAAAGTACATAGGAAACCTGGGTCTCAAAATTAAACCCTCAAATTTCCCCTGCACCATTCACCCAAGTGGTGCTGTCCTTGTGGAGTTTTTGCCTTCTCTGAAACTTTCTTTTATTTCTTTCTCAGTCTGCAAGCTAGTTACACATGCCAGAATTTCAAAACTTGTTTTATAGGAGTTGTGGGAAATGAGTGAATATCTTCTTTAAAAAAAAATCCATTTACAAATGCTTCCTTCCACTTGCCCACTTGCCCACTGCTATTATTTTTTAATCCAAAACTGTGGAAGTCAATATTTTGACGCTGTTAATTTTTTCATTCATTTAGGTTTCCTGTTATAGTTTTCTCTATTTATCAATGTTTAATTCAAATTAATTAATGCCTTGAAGGAAACACAAAATCCACAGCACTATGTGTATATTACAATAAAGTGAAGTCAGAAAACCAATCGTATAAATAAGATGTATAACCAAACCATTTAATATAAAAAAGTAGTGGTACTGGGTTTAAATTAATTAGTTAAAAGCTTGTAGCTAATGCATGACTTAAATTAATACTTTTCTTTAAAGCATTTTTTAAATAAAGTTCTCTTCACATTTAAATTGAAGCAAGGATACTTTAATAAGCGAAAATAACAGATTAATCAGTTGCTAAACAGGAACTTAAAAAGAGCCTTGATCATAGACAGGAAAATGATCCCATGCACACATTCCCTAGAAGAGGCTTCTGAAATAATGTTTATATATGAACTATCACATTTGATATATTGCAAAAATATGAAAAGTATATTCCTTCTTCTTTCTAAAGAGGCCAGTGATTGGTTTAGACTCAGGGGTCTCCAACCTTGGGGACTTTACGACTTGTGGACTTCAACTCCCAGAATTCCTCAGCCAACAAAGCTTTGCTGGCTGAGGAATTCTGGGAGTTGAAGTCCGAAGTCGTAAAGTTCCCAAGGTTGGAGACTCCTTGTTTAGACTGCAACCCAAAAAGTTATTTTCTTAAAATCCTGCTGTAACCAAGTGAAATGAGTGGAAGTAGAACATTTAGTGCCTAAAAGAGGGTAAAATAGAGCTTTCACTGCAACTATTCCAAGTACATGCCAGTTGCCAAGAATCCAAATATTGATCATGTAGCTACGGAGAGTTTTCATAAGCATGAAAACTGGTCAGGTCACTATTTTTCAGTGCTGTTATATCTTCAGTCACTAAATGAATGGTTGTAATGAAGGACTACTGTATTTCCAACACTTAACAGTTACTTCCAATGTTTACTTCCAAACTCTATCATTATCAATGAGTTACTTCAGTGGGCACCAGCATATAAAAGCGCATTTTTATGCAATTTAAGATACTCATTTTGATTTCCTTCAAAGCTTTTTTAAATGATGCTGTTTTACATAACTAGTACCACCCACAAGGCATATTAATGGAACCTCTATTTCCATACAACATCTGAAAGTTTACATCTGTTGCCTTTTAATTATTGTCAAAATGCTCCAACAGTTTAATAAAGCAACAACTGAGCTTTACTTCAAATAGCGATGTTCAGACGCATTTTCAATTTCAGACAGCTTTATTATATATACAGGGTATGTGTGGAGAGAGAGAGGGGGGGTGAGGGAGAGAGAGAGAGAGAGAGATTAAGAATGGTATGGCATGGTATTATAGCTGTCATACATTTTAGTCCACAATCTTAATTCCAACAGCTATCATTGACCATTAGACTATACTTTTGGTGTGCTACATACCTTTATAATTTCAATAATTGAAATACTGATTGTATTCCCAAGATTTCCAGAAAACATTACTCATATCAGTTTTCCAGCTTTGAGACATCACAAGCTCTACAAATAAATTACATGAACAAGTCTGGAAGAGCGAACCTTTTGAGATGCATGACCAATCTTTTTTAAAGAAGCTGTTCATGTCCATTGAATTATTCAATGAAGAAGATCTGATTCTCTCTATCCCAGATGCCTCAGGGTTATCATCTCACCCAAAGCGAATCTGTTAAAATATTGCAGTTATGTGGCTTGCCTGGCGGTGTTACAAATTATTGAAGAATTTGCACTGTTTTTGTTCTCCTGGAACTTATATAATATATTCCAATTAATTTCATAGATCCATCTTGTAAGGACAATGACCTTTATTACCAGGTACAAGTGTTCAGCTTAAATAGAGAAAGGAAGGAGAAAGATAGTGACGAGCATCCTATCCATTTCAAGAGAAGGTCTGGTTGGAAATTCTTCCCACTGTCACTGAATTCATATAATTCCAATCTTTGCAGTGATTTGATCTATTTGAATTGTAGCTTATTCCACCAACATTTGCAAATCGGCCACTTTTCAACTTTGTGCTTGGTTCAATATGAAAACTATAAAAAAAACCTATTATGGGAGAACAAACTATATTAACAGGGCAATCGTGACTGGCTGAGGAATCATGAGAGCTGAAGTCTGAAAGTTTTAAAGTCTCCAGGTTTGACGACCCTATGATCTAAGACATTTCTTAGATGCTTGTGAAATGCCTCTAAAAGGCAAGACACTTCATTGTTACATCAGCAATGATTTGCACAAGTCTAGGTAGTATTTAAAATACTTGACTTAAGGTAAGGCTATTTACATTAAAACTGGTACACAAAATTGGCTTTCAGTAGATGGCAAGTAGAACAGCAGACAGTGATTCAAATTTCTATTTGTGATTGAAATTACATCATTCCACTTTGGTAGTGAACCCTTGCTTTATCATCACAATGATAAAGAATCTAGTTTTATATAAAACTAACCAACCATAGCCCATTGTGCACATGCAGTTGCTTCTTCTAGTTAAGCATGTTGCATGAGCTCAGACCAAAATGTTTGTGTTGAAATTCCATTGTTGAGTCTTTCAGGATTGTATATTGAGGCTGTTTTCTGTGCTCATAGAAATAAAGCATCTGGCTTTCCAGATGTTGCTGAACTACAACTCTAAGAAATCCTAATTTGCGTACCCAAGACAACCTTGCTTTATACTTTTATATAACAGTCTCCATTCAGACTGAAAGCAGTGACTGCAGATTTGAAAAGGACATTGTATATATATTTTAAAATAAGCATTTTGTCTCATAAATGCAAAGTTAAACTTTTGCCATGATTAATTTAATTATCCCTCCAAATGCTACACATTTCACAACATTTATTCTGAGTAAATATGCTTAAAATTAGACTGTAACTAATTCTCCATATACAAATCAGTTACATTTTTTTTAAAGAATGCCTGGAGCTAACAAACATTTGTTTCTTTTTCATTTTTTCCCCTTTAGTGAATAGGAAGGGCAATCAAGATAATGAACAGGAGGAAGTAGTCACATCTGCAAGTCTTCTGCTAATCAAGCTATATCTGGACTATGGAGTTGGTTCTGGAGAGTAAAAATGTACAACTGCATTTGATATGAAGCCTGACAATTGAGCTCCTACACCGAGTCCTTTTAATTTCCTTATATGAAGGAATTGACACTGTATTTGAAACTGTCTTCAGATATAAACAGGTGAAATATCTGAAATATACAGTATATTTTCAAATATGGGTGAAAAGAAATTTATCCCAAGAAATGAAAGGGCAATAGGAAAGCGGGAAGAAAAAACTATAAAAAACGTTAAGTTTTTCCAAAGAGAATCATTTTTTCAGGTTTAAAAACATTTGGCTAGCCCTTTGCTTATGCTGTGCTTGCAATTTTTACCTGCTTATGTGTTTCTTGGTCCCAGTCAGGCAAGGTGACAAGTGCCAAAATAGCATGAAAGTCTGTTGTCATGCTGTTTACCAGCCCAACTGGGAAGTTAAATGTCAGGTACTTGAGACATCTTGTTGAAACATATGGTCTTCCTGACATCCAGGGGGTACAATTGCCCTAACTTTCAACAAAGAGCAGACTGCATGCCTTGCACAGAAATAGAATGACCCCAAGCTCCTGGCAAGACAAACATTGTCTGAATTTGGCCTCGTCTGTAGAACCACAGGAGCTCGGAAGCGGAATTTTCATTGACCATGCTGTTTTCCATATGGTTCCCCCAGCAAACAGAATGCTTCTTCTGCTAGACACTGAATGAAAGTACAGTTCATTAGATTGTAGAGCTCACAGAGAAGATGGTAAAGACTTAAGAAAAGACCTGTATGGGGAAAGGTTGCTATGGTATCTTGACAACCAATGGCAGGGGAAAAATAATGGGACAATCTAGAGCCATTCTGAAGCATATGACATACAGCCATGCACCAAACAGCCAGATTAAAAGGGTATATTTTTGATTGTATTTGTCTGTAACACAGTTTATTGTATTGCTTTCTGTTGACGTTGCTTCCATCAGTAGAACTCAAAAGTTCGCAGTAATTTTCCTTCCTTATGTAACAACCCTGAATCTTCCCCCATCTGTTCCACGTGTTTATGGGAGCAAGAATAGATCCGAAGAGTACAACAGAAAAAAGTTTCACCCAGCTGTGAGACATATGATTTAATTTAGCAGATGATTCACCTGTAATAAACTTTGGTCCTGTGGTCCAGAGGATTATTTAGTTTTGTATGACAAATGTCACACCGTCTATGGAGTTTTCTGGGAGAGAAATGATAAACTGAGCTTGCAACCACAACAGAATGAAAAGCTGATGAGTAGACTGGTCCTTTGAAATTCCTTTCTGGACAAGGACAAGACTTGAGATTGTCCACAAGTATTCCAGACTTATGATTTCCAGAGGGATTAGACCTGTGGAAGATGAGGGAACACCATCTTTGTTCAAACAGCAGTTGGCTTCTTTATGGATACAGGATTCACATATTTCATTTTCTAATCTCCTAATGTGCTGTGGTGGTGTAGTGGTTAGAATGTAATATTGCAAGCTAGCTCTTCTCATGTTGCCTTTCACTTTCCATTTTTCCTTTTATTCATTTTTTGCTTGTATTAGTTTTTATCTTTTTAATGGTGCTTTATAAAATTATTAAAAAACAAATATCACACCATATTGAATTGTTATGTTTTAAAAAAAGCTTTTTTATTTCCTACAGACTCCAATCCAATGAAAGTGCTTTACAAACAAAGCACCCACCAAATGTCGAAGTAGAAGTAAATCTTTAGAAAATCTTGTTGAAAATAATGAAACTTTCTGTAGACAGCTGTATTGTTGATTTTGTTCCATTCATTTTTTTTTTAGTCAAGCCTGAGTGCAGAAATGTCCAGGTGTTGAGATGTAGTTGACCCATTTCAGAAAACATCATTTCACAACATGACAGAATCAGAGCTTGGGCTGCCCAAAACATTTCAAGAAACTAAATCAGACTGCTGAAATCCTTCCATAGCAAGTTCACTGTGTGGGTCACTGAGATTCAAACAAGATTAAGTCTCTATACTGTTTTAATTTAATCCACACAAAGAGCATTTAGTATTTACAATAGTGTACTAATCAATACTTCCAAATGGCAGTTTAATGTACTGGACACTAATGGGACTTTTGCTTTGACTGCCAACATGGTCATAACCTTGGCAATTGCTCTGTAATGAGGATTGCCATTTTTTTTTCTGGACAAAATGTGCTGAATCCCAAGAAAGAAGATTTAGGAGCCAGAGATCTGAGTGGTCCCTTTCAATTATACCTTAAAGGCTAGGGAGCAAAAATTATTCAGAAAAAAATGCCTTGGAGTCATGAATGCAGGTCTTCTCTGCCTTTAAATAAAATTGTCCTTTTTTCTAGATTGGGAAGTCAACTGCATGTATGAAATTGATCAAACACATATTGTAGTTTCTCCAAAATTCTTAGTCAACAGAAAAACATGGACACCATTTGAGAAATAACCTTAGGCCAATTCAAAATTCTATAGTTTGGTCAAGACCAGCATAAAAACAAAACAACTGATAAAAAGCAAAAGCAGTTAGGGATTAGGATGTGCAATAGAAAACACGAATACTGTACAATACTGGATCTATGCAAGCTCTTAAACAACATTTGAACATAGTGGAAGTATCATATAGTATAGTAAAACAGATCACTAAGCCTATTAAGACTGAAACTCAGGATTGAAATGAGTAGTACTGATAATGATATTGAATAAAACGGGAAGACATTTTTCAGTGTGTTTGCCCATACTCAAATCCCAGCTGACTGACAATTTTAATTGCTGGCGCACAAAATTTAGATACTGTATGTTATGCATGATGAACAACTTCCTGACAGATGAGAGAAAATCCACCAGTAGGCTTTCATTTTGACCTCAACAGCATGGAAGCAAAGGGGAAATGAGAATTTGGTTACTGTCTGGATAATAAAAAAAATAGAACAGCACCTGTGTGGCAGTTTTATGGACTCCAGTGCAGCAGAAAGAAGTTCCTTGGCAGGTGGGGATTTTAGCAAATCTCCCATTAAGCAGACAAAAGGGATGAGAGTTAGAGGGTCTTTCTTGGGCAGGAAAAGAGCAGTGACCCCTCCCGCCAATCTTTTGGACATCAGGGACCGGTTCTATGGAGAAAGGTTTCTCTACGACCGGAGGGTGTGTGGTTTTGCATGCTGCCTGCCTCCCACAAATAGGGCTTTGGCTTGTTTGTGTGGCCCGGTTGCTGGCATGCCGCAGACCAGTGCCGGTCCATGGACCAGGGGTTGGGGACTCCTGATCTAGAGCATGTTGTGTGATTTCTAATGTGGGCCGAGCTGCAACAGAGCTTGTTCTGGTATTAGGTGTTGTGAATCTTCCCTCCAATAGTTCTTTTAGATAGGATATAATCCAAAAGAAGAAGGCATCCAAACGAACCCTATAGAGGTTGGGTTTCCTCACTATCGCTTGATTCCAAGAAGGTTAAAAACGAGCCAGGGTATTGAGCTGAAGTCTGCTTGGTCTGGTGCCTGCGGAGGAAGAGGGTACCTTTGATTTTAGTTGTATTTTCATGAATCATTTTCATTTTACTTGCATTTATTTAATAAGTAAAAAAGATTATTTGTAAATAACTCAAGATGGCAAACATATCCAACATACCTTCCTCCTCCTATTTTTTCCACGACAACCCTGTGAGGTGGGTTGGACTGAGGTAGAATGACTGGCCTAAAAACACCCAGCTGGCTTCCATGGCTAAAGCGTGGCTAGAATTCACAGTCTCCTGGTCTCTAGCCTGACACCTTAACCACTGGACCAAACTGGTTCTCTGTATACTTTCCCCCATATATTATATGAAATAGTCTGCCAAATAAGGCAATAACTATATCATCAAAGAAACAAATAAATTGAATATGATCCCGAGGAATTAAATGGGTCAGACCTCAGTGGAAAACAGTGACATTTGAGCCAAGAAGAGAACATTTATAGCCAAGCCTTCGCCTTGAGTTTGGTTGCCTAAAAATGTACATTTGAGAACAAGGGATTAGCAAACGAGTGCTTCACTTAGATGAAGCTTCAGACAAAACACCCTCTGAAAATGCTTTACAAAGCAGCATGATACCATGGCTGTTTTGCCTCGGCCTTCATCCAGGGCTTCCTTGCAGGATGAGGGCTCAGATGATGAGGAATTAGTGGGTGAGGGACCCACTGCTCTGGCTGCTCCACCCTGGGCTTGTCCGCCCTCCCCCTCAGCTGTCTTGCCAGTTTCAGGATGGGAGGAGGTGAACGAGCAGGAGGCAGATGCTGATGAAAGGCCAGAGGCTATCACAGATGGAGATCATCATTTAGTGGACACCAGAATGTGCAGGAAATTATGCCGAGAGCTTTAGAGAGAGGCTGCAGGCCAATCTGCTGGGCGTTGCCGGGGGCATGGCAGACAGCCCCCACTGAGGTTTGAAAGAGTTGCTAATCAAGCAGTTGATTAATTCACGCAAATGCGTGATTGTGGTTTCTGCTCAGATCCCAGACTCTTGGCTTCTTTGGAACTCTGATTTGGCTTTTCAGTGCCTTTTGACATGGAAGAACCCTCTCCTGGCTTTTGGTGACTTGGACTTTGGATTTAGTAATTCTTGGACTTTCGACTCTTGTGGGATTCTGTTTGGACTCTGTTTGGATATCTTGTGACCCTGGACCAGCTTTGGAATTTGTAATCCTGTTTGACCTGACTGGATGTTGTATACTTCTGACTCTTGATCCCATCCCACTGAACATTTACCACTGCTTAGAGACCAGATAAGGAAAATAATTAACCATTTTCTGATACATTGCTCCATCTGGCCTCTCTGCCCAGAACAATGGCATCTAAGCATGAAGTGATTGTGTTGCAGCAATTCAGTAGAACAAATAAATCTGCCTAGCCTGAAATCCCATGATTAGTAAGGTTAACTAACTTGAATGGCTTCTTGATGTGTCAAAAGTATTTCAGGAGCGGCTGTCTTGTGCACTGGCCTGAAGTAGGCCAAGGCCAACTAAATTGCTTCATGGAGTTCATTCAGGCAACTTACTTGCTGACTAAATAATATATCATTAAGACCCACCTCACTTTTTGGAAGCAAGTCATACCTATCTAATGACATTGAAATTTTACATGCCTGGAAACAAATTGAGAGATATTCAGATTAATGTTCTCAAATAATTGGTATCTATGGTAATTTCTGCTCAAGTCAGCATTTTGAGCTGAAAAACCTGAATCTTCATTTAATCCTAGGTCTGCTTTCACTGTCTATTGATCAAATCTACCATAACATAGTTCTGAAATATGTTCCAGTCTTTAGATTTCAAACTCCTTAATCATTAAAAAAAATTAGAGGGAAAAACCCTTAAGAATAAATTGGAAAATGCTTTATTTATCTTTCAGATATGGATAGAAACAATGACATAATATGAAACCAAGCAGTGTTTAGGAAAAGAAATAGCAATCTGGTATATATGATAAATACATCTAAAATGGACCAGTATTTTTTAAAATTTACTTCAAAGTGGTTATTATTGTATTTTATTATGCCATTTGTATACCACTGAATCTGTGAGGGATTCCATCAGATTACAATCATAATCACAGTTATAAATCCCCAGAACCTGCCCCCACACACAGAAAGAAAACACAGTAATCATATATCGATCAATTACCAGCCAGGATAAATAAATGAGGACAGCAACAAAGTTATAAGCAAACACTCTCAGGAAGTTCTGTCAAGTAATTTCTTGAATTTGTAACAGATGGCAGACTATTTACTAAGGTAGAACTAAAAACAAAAAAGCAACTTGATGTCTGCTCACCTCATCTCAGGAAAGTGGATATACTGTAACTAGGAGGTTTTCCTAAGATGAAAATCCTGGAGAAGTTGACGGTAGTTGGAAAATGATATTTTACAAGTACCTATGAACAACCTAGATGCATCTCAGAGAGGCAAAGACTTGATAGAAGTTTTAAAAAAGCCTCTGGCCTCTGATCTCTCCCCACCCCACTTTTAACAGTCTTCTAATCTGGAGTCAGAGAAACCCTGTCTCCATTCATAAAATACAATGTTTCTTTAAAGGCAATAAATACCCTGTTCCTCAAAAATAAGGCCCAACTGGAAAATAAGCCCCAATCCCCAGTTAAGATTGTCAGCCAGACAAACACATTTAGTACTGTATTTCCCCGAAAATAATACCTAACCAGAAAATAAGCCCTAATGCACCTTTTGGAGCAAAAATTAATAAAAGATCCTGGCTTATTTTCAGGAAAACACAGTAGAATGTTGACAGGAAGCGCTGGAATCAAACAATATTTAGAAGGCATGGAAATTTGGCACCCACGTCCATGTTTTTCCTAAACCAAGAAAAACCATATACCTAAGTAGAGAGATCTTTTTCTGATGTAGAAAGTATTCTCCTAGTTATCTCCTTTAACTATAAAGAGCTAGTGTGTTTCCTGTTTTTTTTCCTCTTTCACCCAGTCATAAAATCATATGTTTTACTCCCATGCCTTTCACCAAAGGCTTGAAATCCTATAAAAATCTTACTAGTGTGCCGGTTTGAGCCCAGCTGCCCCAAAAGGAAACCTTGTATTATTTCTGGACCAGATAAACAAGCTTTCCTTCCAACAACTTATTTCTGCTTCCCAGCTCATATGAAAGGAACCGAAGGAAATTCTCCTAGCAGCCTAATACCAGGTGATATTTCAGGTTATTTTGCCCTGCTATATACTTTCCATTTTCCATTAAAAATGGGGCATGAAATTCCAATCACGGATTCCACTATGAAGCTGTAGTGGTATCATCTAAAACAAAATAGCTAATCTTAGCTGAAAGGTGCAGTGGCTCAGTTAAATTAATTTCTAATCTGAGTATTTTTAACCATTCTTGTCCACTTCTTCCATTAACCCATTAGCTTTCTCCTAGCCTGGGAGGCCCAGATGTCTCAATACAGTAGTCCAAGGATCTCCAACCTTGGCACTTTAAGACATGTGGACTTCAACTTCCAGAATTCCTCAGCCAACCATGCCAGCTCAGGAATTCTGAAAGTTGAAGTTCACAAGTCTTAAACCTGTCAAGGCTGGAGACCCATGCTGTAGTCAATATTTTGTAGAAAACCATGTTGTGGCCGACTATAATACATTTATGAAGTCAAGTCATAAGATGTGATGAGGAAGAGCACCAACAGAAGGTGTCCCCAAAACTGGATACTGTATTTCAAGAGTCCAGAAACTGAGTAATAGTTTCCATCCTGAACCCAACAGTCTATGACCTGTTCCAGACGTTCTTTCACCCAGCTCTTATGAACACAACTATCTATCTAGAACTTTGGATAACAGAGAGGCATAAGAGCCTTTGGAGAGACTGAAGGATGATTGAATCAAGTAAGACTACTTAGGTATAATCAACTGAGGAAAGCAATATTATGGGAAGGCCATCTGTGTTTAATTCAGGTCAGAATCTCTTGTTTTTAGGGAGAACCTGTGTATGGCAAAATGACTGGAACCAGATAGATCTATAAGGGTCTGTCTTGACTGCTCTATTGTCCACCTCCTTCCTTCCTAAATAAATTAATAAATCTGATATTTGGCTTGTCTCTGGATTTTTTTCATTCATTTGACTCATTCAAATACTTTTTCTCACTGAGCTTGCTTTCAGTGTTCTGACCTTGGACTGAATTTACCACTATGAGATTAACTTGACAGATTTACTGCAGTAATAACCCAGATAACGAGCTTCTGTTCATGAAGCTAGGACAGTAGCAATCTCTGTTCTAAACTTTAGAATTACTAAGTTTGGCCATGGCCCTATACAAGATCTTAATGGATTAGATGATTCTTCCCCTTAGAGCATAAAAAGGCAATTTGTTTTTATTCTGGGGAATCTTCTATTCTGAAGAGGGAGAGGGAGAGGGAGAGGGAGAGAAATGGGACAAATGTAATCTACATAAATCCTTATGGAAGTTATAGGAAGGGATGAAAATGAGATCAGACCTGCCGCTAGACGGACCATAAAAAGTTAAAAATTCCTCGCACATGAGTGCTAGTCATAGCTGATTCCGTTTCAAAGCAGAAGAGCCAGCTGCTGTCCAAAGACATCCCCGTGATCATGTGGCTGGTCTGACTAGATGCCAAAAGGCGCACAGAGCACTGTTACCTTCCCACTGAGGTGGTCCCTATTTTTCTACTTGCATTTTTACATGCTTTTGAACTGTTAGGTTGGCAGAAGCTGGGGCGATTAATGGGACCTCACTCCATTATGCAGCGCTATGGATTCGAACTGCCCAACTGCTGACCTTCTGATTGACAAGCTCAGCATCTTTATCTGCTGACCACACCCGGACATAAATTCCACAGGAAGGTTGAAACCACTTTTATGACGATTAGCTATAATAACAGGAACTTGTAGTCTGCTTGTGCTGTACCACTTCCTCCTACTTATAGTTCAGTGATTGAGAGAGGTGTCTCCTCTTCTCTATAAACACATATGCACAAACAGACACACATATAATTGTATATGTATATATAAAATATATTTATATAATTGTGAAATTTCAGATAGCATTTCAAACAACTCTGAACAACTTTCCCAATGAATTCTACACGAAAAATACAAGAACTATCCCTATCCTTTTGACAATTTGACCATTTATTTATTTATTGGTTTATTTTATTGGTTAATTTTTGGTTCAAAGACCTTATAAAAAAATAATAAAAAGAGAAATCAATACGACATAAGATTCTTTGCTCTAGACTATATTCTTCGGAACACACCATTTCTAAGAACAATATAGGAAAACCTCAGAGTAACAAATATATTTATACACTGTTACTTTTTCAATGAGAACTAGCAACCATTAGACTAGGTCATCTTTATCACCACCACCCTCGATCAGTTGTGATATTTTATATTTATATTTCAGATTTTTGAGTCACCCATCATCCTCAGACTGATTTTTCCCCATCCTTTTTTTAAAAAAATCAAAATCCATTTGAACATACTAATTTCATGTATATACATTGCAAGGCAAGATAGAAAGACCTGCACGTGGATTAGGGAATAAATGAAAATATACGACATCATCAAGAGAGCAAAAGAACTGATATGGAAATGAGCTGGTCACATAGCAAAAAGAACTGATGTCAGGTGGACCAAGGCAGTCATAGAATGAATTCCATTTGATAAAATTCGTTCATGAAAAAGACCTAAAACAAAATGGGTTGATGACATCAGCAATAATTATGGGACCAATTGGTAAAAGAAAGGTCAGGACTGCATAGGTTAGAAACATACGGAAGAGGCCTTCATCCTGCAGTGGATAAAATTGTGATATTAGATTTTTGCCATGTTGATGTTTAAACACATGTTTACCAGATTTAGATGTATTGGGCCAGGACTATAACTTTAAGCATTGATGCAAGGCTTTCTACAAGGCAAAAATATCTGAATGTTTTAGAGATTAAGTATTTGGAGGTTTTTTGATCATTGGTACTTGCTATATTTAAGTAAACCTACAGGCCTGTAATCTTGTGCAGGGTTTAGTAATGAGTTGGGCATAAAGCCAGCCCTATCAATTTGTAGCTGGGATTCAAACAAGACCTTTAGCTTGGTAACAGATGGGATTGTGTTTAAAGATGATCCAGACTTTTGGGGTGATAATGATATTAGCATAATTTATGTAACCTGTCATCTCTTTTTTAATTTTTGATGAAATGCATCAATTATTGAAAAGTATATTTCTTTATTTCAGATGAAATCCTACTGCTATTGGGGATCTGTGAATATTTGGAGTTCTTACTGTAACTGCTATTTAAAGCTGTATTTATTAAAACATGAAACTAAATGCCCTTTGTTTCCAGTTGTTTGACAAAATGGAGATAACAATTGTTTTAAGTGAGAATTTGGTGGCATGATTTTCTTTGAAAAAGTCAGTTTTAATGCCAAAATAAATCATTCTTCTTCTGCGATAATTATATCTTCAGATCTATTTCCTCTAATTAGTACCTTGGATTACCTAAGTAGTACAATCAACAGGCAACATCTGATGGGGCTCCAGCATTGGACAATCCTTATTTGATACAATGCGCTACTGTTCATTTTTATTTTTCCTCCTACAAAAACAGAAATGTATTTATTTTTTTATGAAAATCTGTTGATTCAGTTCACAATTATGTGTGAAATATGCAGCAGATGGTGAGACTTATAATCATTCTATCAGTCTAATAGTACACTGTCTGTATTTCAGAATCTGCGTTTTCCCAAAGATGCTGTTGGGATGGAGCCATATTGACAGCTGGTATATTCCTAAAGTGGTTAGTTTGATATACCTCATCTATTAAATTCTGTACAATTTCCAAAATAACAGATGACAAATGCAATAGACCACCTGGGAAAAGAGATCTTCACTCAAAAGCTTAAACTGGTTTATTTTTTGTCTTGCAGGAATGAATATGCATGTTGCTTTGAGTGACATTACAATCTTTTGGCACACCTACTGTATGTGTCACACCCCAAAAGTATGTATGTATGCATATATTTATTAATTTTTTTTAAAAAATCTTCCTTTCCCTTTCCCTTTCCCCTTCCCTTTCCCTTTTATTTCCTCTCCTCTCCTCTCCTCTCCTCTCCTCTCCTCTCCTCTCCACTCCTCTCC
>JANHFO010004002.1:81188-92282 GCA_032468095.1 Pareas carinatus
ATAATAATAATAATAATAATAATAATAATAATAATAATAATAATAATAATAATAATAATAATAATAATAATGATGATTATGGGAACAAGTCACCCAGATGTGTGTATCAAAAAAATCCAATATCACACTATAATTTACACCGTGTCTGCCATTTTCTTTGTCTTGTCTTCATAATATAGTGACCTAATGGACAGTAAGTTTTGGTTCTACTTTTGCTCAGGACTGCCAAGCAATGCCAATGCTTTGCTTGGAGTCCAGTATCCACTCTTTTATTGTTTGCATGCTAATAAATTTATGTTTCATCTTCAAAATGATTTGGCTGGGAATTAGGTTTTGACCACAACAAAGAATTATGGTATTCCCAAAGAGGATCAGGTTAAGAAAAGCTTCTATGAAAAGGGACAATTAGAGAAGCATTGAAGTATTGTAAGCTAGGCTCACATGCTGTGTTTAGCTAAGCTATGAATTGTTAATGTCTGATTTAACATGACCTGTGAACTCAGCCATTATGGCTCATAATGAAGATATATGGCTGGGATTGGATTCCCTAGCTTTATTTGGGTGTTCCCATGTCAGCCTTGTAAGGTAGTTCAGACAGAAACCACACCATGAATTAATTCTATTTTAATGTAAGGTAGTTAATTAACAGATTTTTTTTGCAATCCCAAAAGTATATTTCTTCCAAATCACCTTTACAAACCAAGAAACTAGGGAGTGTCCCATCTGAGTTGTTGGCCGTACCCAGCAACTCATTCCTGCTGTGAGCTAAGATGCTTCTTACCCAAGTGACTAAGGACTGTGACTCTTCTTCCTGTCTCCCTATATTCCCACATACCATTACATCGCTGGCTCTTCCTCATTGCAGCTGAATTAAGGAATAAAATGTGAATGTTCAATAGTGTCTTTGTTTTAGGGTCTTAAGTAATACACAGGAGGTATGATTGCCTTCTAGTTCTTCAAACCAGAAAAAGAAAAAAAAGGAAAAAATTACACATTTTGGCTCCATTCCCATATGCCATATGCAATCTCATAGGCAGAGACATTGTCACGTCACCCCTACATGCCATTCTACATTTTGGAATGTGTGGGACGGAAAATTATGACTTCACACAACCCCTCCAAATGCTCTGGATCAAGGCCATATGTATGAGTTGTAAACTCAGCCACTCCAGTTTATCTAACAAAGTTTAAAACACAATCTCTTTGCATACTATTCAAAAGCAGACACTGTGCAAACTCTACTCTAAAAGACACCTCATCTGGAAGTACCAAAGCAGTTAGCGCTGTTCTGAGGATACATGATGAGGTTTCTGTTGTAAATTTGCTTACAGGAGCCATTTTCTCTGTTGAAGCTCTTAATCAGCAAGACCAAGACAATAATGTTGGCTTCCCTCATAGGGCAATTGTAAGGATTACTGGCATAATGCATTTGAAAGTGCTCTGAACTCTTGAAATATGCTTTGCCAGTGCCAAGCGGTTGTGTTATTCCAGCTTATGTAGTCACAGGGCTCCTATTTTATTCATTAGCACATATGAACATTACAGGCATGGAGAGTTTTAGAAACTCGTTGCTTCAAACAGGATTTGAGAAGGGTTGTGAGGGAATCAGAGCAGTGAAAATATAAAGTGATAAATCCTATGCTCTCAAACATTTTAATAATTTTAAGCCATTAGGAACGCCATTAATTATTTATTGGACACTGATAGCTGTATGGGTGGCTGGAGAACATTTTATATATAGTCTTTTTCATATAAGAATGTTAACATTTGAAGAGTTCATCTTTTATGAATTGGAATTCCTCTATGAAATATTTATGAAAGATTCAGACAAGTCACTTAGTAAGGCAAATTAATTCCCATGCCTTTGACTTTCTTTGCAGTAAAGCACAAGACTAATACAAATTAAAATATCTATCCTTTGTTTGCAAGGGGCCTCAAATGTCTCCTATTTAGGATTAAAACATTTTGCGGTGAATCATAAGAATTAAATTATGGAGGAATATAAATATAAATGGCAATGATTTCTCCACCTGTGACAGAAGTGTCTGGTAATCTTATGTCACTTTTTAAGGGATTTGCAAATCCATGCTTCTTGGGAAAAAAAGCATACAGCACATTTGTTGATATATTTTGTAGATTTCTTTCAAAAAAATTAGCCCCATCTGCTCCTTTTGATTCATTCCATGAGGTACCACAGAATGATATAGCCTCAGAACTGAGGTAGCTAAACCATAGAATATTGGAAGGAGTCTTGCTCCCTGCTCAAGCAGGAGATCCTATCCACTATACCATTTCAGACAAATGACTATCCTGTTTCTTCTTAAAAAATCCCTCTTAAACTACTGATTTCTTATTGTTCTAGAAGTCCATTTGCATTGTAGGACGGCAAACACTGATCTTATGTGATTATTTGATATTGTTATTTGGTGTTTTTATTTTGGGGTACCCATCTGTATACATTATGTCTTTGCCTTTGACTAGAAGCAATAAACAGACAGTTCTTGACTAGCAGCCACAACTGAGCACAAAATATCTGTTATTAAGCAAGACAGTTGTTAAATAAGTTTTGCCCCCATTTTATGACTTTTCTTGCCACAACTGTTCAGCGAGTCACTTAACACTTAAGCTAGTAATACGGTTGTTAAGTGAATCTGGCTTCCCCCTTGACTTGGTTTGTCAAAAGTTTACGAACAGTGATCATGTGACCCAGGACACAGCAACTGTCATACATATGAGCCAGTTGCCAAGCCTCCGAATTTTGATCATGTGACCATGGGGATGCTGCAGTAGTTGTAAATATGAAAAATGATCATGAGTCACTTTTTCAGTGCTCTTGTAACTTTGAATGGTCACTAAATGAATGGTTGTAAGTCAAGAACTACCTGTATGAGGGAGGAATGACAGAAAGATTTTCTTGAAGAGAGCAAAAAGTGGGGGGTCATCCCATTGCCTGCTTATACATGATCTTTTCCAGTTCACCTCACCTGAATACATCTGACTTTCAATCAGAATAGAGCTGGAAAGGACCTTGGAAGTCTTTTAATCCAGCTCCTGGCTCAAGCAGGAGATCCTATACCATTTCAGACAAGTCTCTTCTTAAAAGCCTCCATGGATGAAGCACCCACAACATCTGGAGGCAAGCTGTTCCCCTGGTTAATTGTCCTCATTTTAGGAAGTTTCTCCTTAATTCCAGGTTGCGTCTCTCCTTGATTAGCTTCCATCTATTTCAAGCAAATCCATTTCACTTCCATTTCAAGTAAAAAACTTGACCTCTGATGCTCCTGTTTGACCTCAGTAATGCAGTCTACAGCACTGAAAAACGAGCTGCATCGTATTCCTAAAACTCTCTGGTCAGCTTCTTGAATTTAACTTGTGCCATGAAATAATGACTCTGAATTGATGTACAGACTTGCCTACATGTCACTGAGATGACATGCGGAGAAAGAATGGTGTAGAAGAAATACACAAATGGATTCCAAAAGGATGGAATCTCATACATCACGTGGAATCTATTTAGGTATGGTAACACAGAAGAAGAAGTAAGGAACATAATGTTCATTTAATAGTAGTGGCAATTTATTTAATTTTTGGGGTCCCAATTGCTCTGTTATCAGTTGGCCTGGACAAGTCTGCAGATTTAGGAAGCCTGTTGCCATTGTTTTCTTTTTAAGGTTACGAAAGACACAGGCCCAAGGTCCCCAGTTGGTTTTGTGTCTAAAACAGGGCTATAATTTATGATTGCCCTGTTTCTAGCCTGGTGCCTTGCTTAAGCCACTACATCAAATTGGTGCTCAGTTTTTATTTAGTGTGTGCTTATATCTAAGCATAGTCCAGGCAAAGCAATAATGTACAATATAAACCAGTATCCACAGTAAAACAATAAAGGCACATAAAACATTTCTTATTACCTGCACAGCCGTAATATCAGTCTGCATCAAGCCATGACAAACCAAATTCTCCTAGCTTTGTAAAGTCCCTGGAAAGGGGGCTTTTAAAATCTTAAAAGATTGCATTCAAACACAATTCCAAAGTGAGTCGATTCCAAAGAATAAGAACTAGATGGGGGAGGAGCTCTAAAATGTGAGGTGTGTAGAATTGTGGGACAGAGAAGACTGGAGGCATACTTGTTCAGAAACAAGATGTATTATTAACAGGATCAATACAACACTAACTCCAGCAGCTGGTAAACCCCTGTTGCTGTCTTTTATACTTGGCGTGTCTAAGCACCTCTTAACCAATCAGCTATTAACACTATTATTTCTGATTTCCTAAGTCAACCCACGCAGACCAGGGAACCTCCTGCTGTCGGCTCCAGGAAGTCTGGTGAGTCCCAGATATAACACCCCTATCCCTTAGATGGTTTAGCCGCAGATATAATCATCTAGGTAGGTGGAGCGTTTTGCTGGTCCTACTGTGTCTACGCAGTTCATTTTGTGCCAGAGATGCAGTGGAGGAGGTTGTCCCCTTCTGAGCCTCTGAGCCCACTGTTGGCAGTTTCCAAGAGACTCTGGGGGCAACCTCTTCCTGCATCGAAGACCCTTCTTCAGCTCTGGGTGTGCCAGACAGCCAGTCATCAGGTGAGTTTCTGTCTTTTTCTTCAGAGGTGTCTATGGGGGAGGAATGCTAGCGTTAGGCCCCAAGAGGTTCCCTCCCAGTGAAATCTTCAGTTTTGCTGCTCCCCTTAGCTGGTTGATATGACGCCGCAATTTTGACCCATCAAGTAATGCGATCACATACGACCTGGGCCCCTTAATTTCTGCTACCTCTCCTAAGACCCACTTGCTTTTTCCATTATAGTTTCTAGCATAAGTATTGTCTCCTATGTTGAGTTGTTGGGCTTGATCGGATTTTGTTGATATTGTGTCAGATGTGTAATGCGGGTGTAGGTGGTCTAGTAGTGTCCGGAGTTTCTGGCCCATTAGCATTTCTGTTGGGCTATGACCCATTGTTTTGTGTGGTGTAACGTGCTGCCGGGATAAAAATTTGTTGCGCCTGTCTTCCCAAGGCCCTGGCCTTTGTCCGCTTAGGGCCTCCTTGGTAGACCGGACCACATGCTCTACCATGCTGTTTGCTGCTGGATTGTGGGGTTCAATTAATGCATGGTGGATCCCCCTTTCCCCTAGATACTGCTCCAGGACCCCACATGTAAATTGGGGTTCATTATTGGAGATAATCAGGTTGGGAAGGCCGTGGGTGGAAAAAAATGTTGTTAAATGCTTTAATCACTGCTTCTGAGGTGGTTGAAGGCATTAATCGCACCTCCGGCCATCTGGAGAAGGCATTGACCATAACCAGAAATTTTCACTGTGAAAGGGCCTGGCAAAATCAACATGGAGCCGTGACCACAGCCCCGAAGGCTTTTCCTATTCCCTGGGGGGGGAGCCTTTGGCAATGCCGGCCTCGACTCTTGGAATGGGGCACAATGCCCCACCCATTTTTGGATTTGCTTGTCCATTTTCGGCTACCATAAATAGCCCCTTGCCAGGAATTTCATTCGGTCAATTCCTGGGTGACCATCATGGAGAGTTGCTAAGACTTGAGGCCAGAGGGCCTCAGGGAGAATGACCCTTTCTCCCCACAACAAACAGCTATTTTGGGCAGAAATTTCACTCCTTCAGTTTAGGTAGGGCCTGAAATCCTCGCCTATTGGCAAAGACCTCGCAATGCCCAGGACAACACTGGTCTGAGGTTTTTATCCTTGGCTGTGGCCCGTGCGACCTGCCCAACTATGAGGCCTGGCTGACAGATCTCAATGAGTAAAACAGGGCACTTCTCCCTATCTAGTCTTGAGTAGTGGCGGCAAAGCAGTGGCTCAAAGTATCTGCGTGGCCCAGGGTCTCCCCAGGTGGTAAACCAGGTCATAAGTCTAAGCTGCTAAGAAAACCACCCATCTCAGGAACCTTGGAAATGTGGCCGGTTGCCAGCTAAAAGACCCAGTAAAGGCTTGTGATCCGTTATAAATGGTAAAGTGGCGGTCATATAGGTACTCGTGGAGCCGCTTTACCCCTGAAATAATGTCCAGCGCCTCCTTATCGACCTGGCTGTAATTCCGCTCAGGGCAGATAAGGTGCATGAAAAGTAGGCAATGAGAGTTTCATGGCCAAAAGGGAGTCTGTGACTAAAAACAGTCCCCACTCCAAAGGGAGAAGCTTCACAAGAGAGAACTAGGGGCAAAGTGGTGTTGTAATGGATCAAAAGGCTGTCAGCAGACAGAAGGTTCTTTACCTCCCTAAAAGCAGCATTCTCTTTGCGACCCCAAACCCAAACAGCGTCCTTGGTAAGAAGTTTATGCAGGGGCTCAGCAATTGTGGCCTTGTGCTTTAGGAATACTGCATAAAAGTTCAAAAGTCCCAAAAAGGCTTGTAGTTCAGTTTTTGTCTTTGGTGTGGAGACCTCGTGGATGGCCCTGACTTTTTCAGTGGTTGGGTGAATGCCCTTGCCATCAATCTTATAGTATAAAAATTCCACCACTGGCACCCCAATTTGACATTTCTTTTGTTTGAGTTTGAGACCAGCTTTTCTAAATTTGGTTAGCACAGCTTTTAACTTGGAGAAGAGTTGCTCCTTGTACCTTGTGATGATGAGAACATCATCAAAATATGGCACTACACCTGGAATCCCACAAAGCAACTGCTCCATTATGCTCTGAAAGATTCCAGGTGCAATACTAATGCCAAATTGCAACCTTGTGCATTTGAAGGTCCCCCTATGGGTCACGATCATCTTGACTTCAGCTGCAGCATCGTCTACTGGCAGCTGCTGGTAGGCTTGTGCAAGATCAAGCTTTGCAAAGACATTCCCAGGCCCTAATGAGTGTAGTAAGTGCTATACCACTGGAATGAGGTAAGCACTTTGTTGGAACCTCTTGTTCAGTGTACATTTGTATTCTGCACAAATTCTCACTGAATTAGGTGTGACTATAGGGGTTTCCCATTTGGAGTGATCAGTAGGGACTAACACACCCTGCCTGATCAATTTATCCAATTCCTTGTCAATTTTGGACTGCAAGGCAAAGGGAACTCTCCTCGCTTTAAGCCTAACTGGTGCCATTAATGGGTGCAAATTTAAGGAGATTGAGGTGCCCTGGTACTTGCCTAGTTCGTCGTTGAATATGTCCCTGAAGTCGTTAATCAGGTCCTGGCTCCAGTTGGTCTTAATGGCGCACACCCCGATCAGTTCTAGCCCTAGAGGTTTGAACCACTCTAGGCCCAGTAATGTTGGAAGTTGGCCGCCCACCACAGTTAGTTTCAACTGGCTGTTAAATTCTTTGTCATTAACCTGAACAGAAAGTCTGCCAAGAACAGGAATCGAATTTCCCTGATAGCTAGTTAATAAAAGCAATTGTGGCTTAAGCGCAGATTTCTTCAATGATGGGCAGTGTTGTTTCAGGCGGTTCCAGAAGATCATCGTTATCTCTGAGCCTGAATTGACTTCCATTTTGCATGAAGACTCATTGATGACCCCGTTTGCTTTTAGTTTATTGTTGCGATTGGTCTTTTTCTTGTTACATTGTATCTGAAAAGTGTCTGCGCCTTCTCGGTTAGGCTTTGGTTTCCAAGTTGATCTCTTCCCTCTTTCTGACTTGCTCACGAAAGCTTTCTGGTTTGGTGACGGAGGCGGGGGAATGGTCATCCACAGAAGCGCCCTGCAGACTCATGCCAGGTGGCCTCATTTCCTGCAGTGATGGAAATTCATTTCTTTATAATGGCAATTTGCCTCAGGTGGAATCCCCCGCAGCTACCACAGTTTTTTGCTTTCTCGGGATGCTTAGTCACTTGGTGGATTTCGTCCTCCTCCTCTTCAGACGATTTCTCATGTAGGTCACTGGAGCATGCTTGATGGACGTTGATCACGGACTTTTCAGTAGTTGACCCCCCCCTGCAATTCATTGCAGCGAATCTGCAGCAGTTGTTGACGATTCTGTTGTCAGTGCTTCATCCACTGCCACTTGAAATGATAAATAAGAGAGTTGGGAGTGGTGCTATGGTGGTTCTCCTCCTATCTCTCCGGATGGTCCCAGTCGGTGTTGGTTGGAGGACAGAGGTCAACCACTAGACCCCTCGGCCGTGGGGTGCCTCAGGGCTCGGTCCTCTCACCCCCCCCCCTATTTAACACCTACATGAAGCCACTGGGTGAGATCATCTGACAATACAGGATAAGTTATCAGCAATACGCTGATGATACCC
This sequence comes from Pareas carinatus, assembly GCA_032468095.1. Classification (NCBI taxonomy): domain Eukaryota; kingdom Metazoa; phylum Chordata; class Lepidosauria; order Squamata; family Pareidae; genus Pareas; species Pareas carinatus. Next base: position 89,375 of record JANHFO010004002.1, read on the forward strand.
AACTGTACATCTCTACCCCACATCAATTCAGAGATGCAGTGAATGTGATGTGCCGGTGCCTGGAAGCTGTAAGGGTCTGGGTGGGAGCCAACAGGTTCAGACTTAACCCAGACAAGACCAAATGGCTGTGGGTACTGCCTCCCAAAGACTATATAGACTGTCCATCCCTGATTCTCGGAGCGGAGAAATTGTCCCCCTCAGAACGGGCTCATAATTTAGATGTCCTCCTAGATTCACAGCTAAAAGTAGACTATCATCTGACTGCTGTGGCTAGGCGAACCTTTGCACAAGTTCACCTAGTGCACCAATTACGACCCTACTTGGATCGGGAGGTGCTCCTCACAGTCACTCATGCCCTTGTCACCTTGCGGCTTGACTATTGCAACATGCTCTACATGGGGCTACCCTTGAAAAGTGTTCAGAGACTGCAACTGGTTCAGAATGCAGCTGCATGAGCTGTTGTGGGTGTACCTAGATACACCCACACTAAACCGATCCTCCGCGAGCTGCACTGGCTGCCTATTGGTCTCCGGACACAATTCAAGGTATTGGTCATTACTTTTAAAGCCCTACATGGCTTGGGGCCAAGTTACCTGCGAGATCACCTTCTACCACACAGCTCCCAGCAACCGGTGAGATCCCACAGAGTTGGTCTCTCCAGGTCCCATCAGCTAAACAATGCAGGCTGGCAGGCCAGTGGGGGAGGGCCTTCTCTGTGGCTGCCCTGGCTCTCTGGAACCAATTACCCTCTGGAATCCAGACCATCCCCACTCTATTAGCCTTCCAAAAAGCTTTGAAGACTTGGCTCTTCCGGCAGGCCTGGGGTGGCTGAACTCGCTTGCTAGTTGGCGAGATTCAGCCACAAATGTTATGAATGTGCCATGAGCCATTTTAATGCTTTCTCACTTTTGGGACTTTTTCTTTTTTTGCATAAATGTCTAATTTGCTTTTATATGTTTTTAATATGTTGTGAGCCACTCTGACTCCAGAGAGGAGCGGCATACACATTTTATAAATAAATAAATTTATAAATAAATAAATAAATTTTTGTTTGTCAGCAATCTGCGCTGTAGCTTAATATCCTGGATTGAAGTTGAACAGTCGACATTCTTTTGCTCCGTGCACCATCCTCTTGCTTACGTCGAACTGATGTAGGCACCTGTTCCCGTCTCCGTTTATCCCTCACTCGATCAATCCCACCTTCGTTGCCAAGGTGTAGAATTGTGGGACAGAGAGGATTGGAAGCATACTTGTTTAGAAACAGGGTTTATTATTAACAGGATCAATACAGCACTATCTCCAGCAGCCGGTAAACCCCGGCTCCTGTCTTTTATACTTGACAAGCCTAAGCGCATCTTAACCAATCAGCTATTAACACTATTATTTTTGATTTCCTAGGTCAGCCCACGCAGATGGGGGTAACTCCTGCTGTCGGCTCCAGGAAGTCTGGTGAGTCCCAGATATAACAAGGTGTCCATTTTAAAGAGGGAAGCCCATGTAATCTTTTTTTTCCATAATTTACCACAGTGAACATGATCATGAATTATAATCAAGTTATTCAAATAATAGGCTGTTCCTATATAAATGGCTCAGAAGCTCAGTATTAAATTGCTAATGCTTGTGAAGATTAACTAGAGTATGACTTAGCAAAAAGAACAGGTAGTCAAGTATGAAAGATTTAGAGGCAGTTAAATTGTGCTATTCTGGATGTGGCCTGGAATACTTGATGCAGATTCCTGGACTTTTTGAAGCATGCTCATCTAGCAAGGAACTCTTAATCCTTTCTTTGTTTCAATCAATGCAATACAATACCTTAATTATGCTCTTTGTCTCACATGAAGTAAATACAGAGAAACTGTGGGATTAACACGGCAAGTCCATTTTTAGATGTGACAGTAGCAGCACTCTGTTTTCATTTGTGGAAATAAGAAAGAAAGAAGGAAGGAAAGAGTAGGAAGAGGACTGACAAGTAAAACTTTTCCTCTTTAAGAATTAGATTTTTTTGTGTTTGCACAAATATTTGCATTACTAATCTATTGACTTCTGGATTTTGTTTTAATTTGCTATGCTGGACAAAAGAGAATCTGCTACGGGTTTAGAAACTATATCATGTGCTACCCGTGTAGATCTTTCCATTTTTAGCCGATTTTTGTTTTGTTCCAAGTTAATCCAACTCTCCCTTTTAAGATTGAATTTTTGAAGCTTCATTTCAGAATCTGGACGTGTTATCTTTCTAACCAATGTAGAACAAAATTCCTTGTTCATGCAGTTGTTTTCTAATTTCCCAGTTGGGAACCTAGCATGATAGCCGCCCATCCTTCTGAACTATGCTTAATAACATTATTCTGCAAATTGATTAGATGATACACAATTGCATTGGAACCTTGCCCTTGAGGTTTTTAAGAGATAAGAAAATGTTAATATTTGAATTTACCTACTTGACTGCATAATTTGTAGCTTTCTGTCTTATTTGACCAGTTGGAGAAACACTATCTTTCCAGTCTATTGAAAATGTTTCTCATGGTATTTAGGATGCTTGACATGATAAGCAAAGTGTTGTGTACTGTGGGAAGGCAGACAAATGGACACACGAGGTTGAACAACACAACTATTTATTCAATGGAACATGAACCAAGACAAGGGAATGCTTCCTCTGGTGTCTCCTTATAACTTGTATTTAAAAGTCCCGGGCTGGACGGCCAACCAATCGCTGCTCAGAGCTCCTCTCCGCTAGGCTCCCATTGGCTCGCTCAAGCAACTGTCTTTTGCCCAATGCTGGCTCACGGTTTCCCCCACAACATAACATAACACAAAGGATTTAGATTTTCTCATTCTCTCCTTCCTTCCTTCCTTCCTTCCTTCCTTCCTTCCTTCCTTCCTTCCTTCCTTCCTTCCTTCCTTCCTTCCT
>JANHFO010004002.1:117564-127590 GCA_032468095.1 Pareas carinatus
CTGCAAACCGCTGATGTAGCCCCCGTTGATACCCCCGTGGCCCCCAATCATCCTCCCACAACTAAAGACCCCCTAGGCAGCGCCTTGCTTCCTGCCATGTCTGACCCTGTGCTGAATACAGGCAATCTGTGGGATGTATCCAGCCCGTGGGCTGCCAGTTTGACACCTATATCTTAGATGTTATGTGAATCATGCCATTATGTTAAAACTAAAATGTGGCTCTTCTGCAAACATTAAAAAGTTGAAATTTATTTTTTTATCCTGAACAGTAAGAGTGAATTCAGCCAGTGTACCATTTTTATTTCACTTTGAAAATGCCAAATCCTGGATGGAGGTCATTGTATCATAAGGAAGTGTTTCTCGAGCTCGGCCACTTGAAGATGGGTGGACTTCAACACCCAGCATGGCTGACTGGGGAATTCTGGGAGTTCAGGTCCATGTATCTTCAGGTGGCAAAGAGAAACACTGTCATGAGATTATGTTCTAATCTCAGAAAATGAGTAACCACAAGATGCCCAGTCTCATAAATTAAACCTTGCTGCATTTATATACCTCTTATTGGTCAGTTCTGTTTTATCTGAAATGTATTTTTGTTGAGGAAGGAATTGCTTGTGATTTTTGGATTCTTCTAATTTCCTGCCTTTGCAACCAATCCTTATTTCCCTAATTACTCATTATTTCAATTTTTTTCAGGGCTTTCCCCTTAAATTCTTTTTTCCCATTCAACTTCATTTTACCATCCCATCATTCTTTCACTGGAATGAAGCAGGGAGGTAGAAATCTTCAATTTTCTAAAAGTTGCTGAACTTCAGTTCTTACCCTTTTTCTTAGCAAAACTTTATTTTTATTTATTTTATATGTGGTTTAGGTTGTATGGTTTCTGTTTTTATTAATTTTGAAATTCTTTAATTCCTTCTATATTTACTCTGTGCTAGCTGCTGAGGGTCTATTTTGACTGAGTTGCTATATAAATATGTTAAATAAATAACCAAACAAGCCCTCAATACTAACCATACTAGGTAGACTTTGCTGGACTTGAGGTCTATCAGTTTCTCAACACCTGCTATAAATTAATTATTGTTGTTATTCATTAATTCATCTTCCTGGAGCACTGGAACATTGAAAATTGAAAAGAGAACATTTTTTATGCCATCACATGGTATCCAGCCACAAAATATTTGTTGCGGTAGCCTACTTTAATTTATTGATTTAATTTAATTTAATTTAATTTAATTTAATTTATTGCATTTGTATGCCACCCCTCACCTAGGACTCAGGGCTAAGAGTTGATTAAGTACATTCAAATAAGAGAATCAAGTTCTCAACTCCAGAATGTAACATTTCTCCATCCTCTAATTCTCTTATTCAAAATTTCAAATTTATCCACCTGTCCCTTTATTTTCCTCCTGTTTTTTCTTCTATCTACTAATACCTGTTCTCCAGCTTCTAACTTGGTCATGTCAAGTTGTCCCCAACCTATGTCTATCCTACCTACAATGTCCTTAATAATGTCCCTTCTACCAATTTGACTGAGTCATTTTGACCTCTGATTTCTCTTGCTTCTTCCCAGCTATGCTGACTCACATCATCCTAGCCCTTCCTCAGTTTCTCTGCAGTTGCATTCAGAGTCATCCATTGATTATGGGACATTGAATTCCATTCCTTAGTTCCCTTTCTTTTCAATTCTCAAGGGCCATTGCAGGGGTAAACATCTAAGCACTCACCATCTTTAATTCCTAAGGATATTTATGTAGCATTGAGATGATATGAGAATCAACTCCAACATTTTAGTTTGAATTATTCCTTGGTGGCCAGAAAAACAATGTATTTCTTTTTCTTCTTCTTACTGTTGGGTATAAAAAGTAATTTGTTGTTCTAATTTATTGTTCCAATTAAATAGCTCACTGTTCAGGCTGCAATCAGTAATTGTGAGCACTTTCCTAGCTCTAAGACTGCGGCAATTGGGAACCAGGACTGGGACTATTGGATCATTGGCAATGGCATCTTCATGCACTAGAATAGACTGGAGAGAAAAATCTGGAAAGTACTGAAGCATACTCCAACAACTGTGAAAGAATGTGGGAAGGAAAATGTATTTTTCAGTACCAAAAGTAGTCTGGGTAAAGGTAGAGAGAGTTGTTTGCAAAAGAGGGATGATGATGATGATGATGATGATGATGATGATGATGATGATGATGATGATGATGATGATGATGATGATGGAGGCACAGTGGTTAGAAGGCAGTATTGTGTCGACTGGCAGCAGTTCTATTCTGACCAGCTCAAGGTTGACTCAGCCTTCTATTTGAGATTTGAGAACCCAGATTGTTGGGGACAACAGGCTGACCTTTATAAACCACCCAGAGAGTGCTGTAAAGCACTGTGGAACAATATATAAGTCTAAGTGCTATTGCTATGATAATGATGATTTGTCAAAATTATATGTTCCCCAACTTTAAAACATTAAAACAAGAAAAGCAAGAAAAACAACAAGAGACAAAAGTGAAGAGTAAACATGACAAAACTAAATGGGAACAAAAGAAAGCGACCCATGCAATCTAAAAGTGAGATCTTCATGACCTTTTGGAAAAACAGTAAGAAGTGGGACATTCAAATCTGTGTGTGTATGTGTGAGGGGGGGGATATCATTCCAAAGGGCAGGTGCTACTATAGGGAAGGCACGCTTCTGGGGTTCAGACAGATGGCATTGTTTAATTGATGGATCTCAGAGTATGTCAACCATTTGATAGACGATTTGGGCAGATACTATGGAAGACAAGCCATAGTAACCAGGTCCTATGTCATGTAAGGATTTATATGTAATGACCACTTTGAAACACACCTGAAAGCAGGCACTGTAGCTCATGACGCAGAGGTGCTACTTGAACTTACTGTGGCATGCCAATCGTGGATTAATAATATAGCAATAATCTTCAGACATTCAACATCAATGCCCTAAGAAGACTGAAGATCTCTTTACTGGACTCTTTCATGCAGCCCCCTTTTGTTGCAGAGTTTTGTTCCCCGGGGAAAATTCTTCAAATTGGTTACTTTTCATGGACGATAACGTTCTGTTTGAATCAAAGACAAAGTGAGTTCTCCTTGCATGAAGTGCACCCCTGTCTTTGCTGACTGTCCTGGATAACAAGAGTAAATAAAATATAAAAACAAAGTGTTCATGTGCAACAGTATACAAGGCAAGGACTTGAGAAGTTTGCAACTGGAAAGATTTCTTAATCCTGGGGAAACTATCAATATTCAGGAGCTTGTGATGTAGTTTATGAAGTGCATCCATTATTATACCTGCATAAATTCAGTTTAGAAAGCTCCTGTAATGTTGTTTGATCCTGCCATCCTTATTCATGTAAAACTCCCACTGAGACGGTATTACTAAAGAATCACAGGCTTAATAAACACATTTATAAAGGAATTTCAACCATGGGTGGAACCTACAGCGAATCCCTTTGAAGTGCAATCTTCCATACACCTCCCACAATGCTGCACAAATTCTAATTGAGAACAAAGGTGTGTAACTTTTCATCAGTCACAGGGTCGTTCTGCAATATAACTACCCCTGGAGCTCTGAACATAATTTTACAGATAGCACAGACAATGCTTCCCAGCAGCAAAATTAAAGGTACTTCTGGCAACTTTTAGTAAGCATATCCATTCAGTGCAATTGGACATTCAAAAGTAGAATAAAAGGTTCAGGCCATGCATTTCAAATCCTGCATTCATTTAAATGAAGTCCTTGAAAACTATGCTTAATCAAACACTTGCAGTTGTGGTAAGAAATTGAATTATTTAATTTCTACTATTAAGGCCAATGGACATCCCTCATTACACATTCTTCCAGGCCTGAATGTAGAAAGATACTTAAGGAAATGCCTAGATCCTGAAGAGGGATAGAGGTGTGTTGATTTGGACTCAGATTTGTCTCAGGCAATTATTCCAGGTGATATAACTGTTTCATGTGCAAAATTTTGCATGTGTTCTACCAATATTTATACATGTAAGAGTCATTTATGTATTTCTGGACTATTTTCTAATTTTATAATGCACTTATTTACATCAGATTAGAGACAATATTAAAGATAAGGAAAGAGCCATATTGTGACTTAAAGAGTCACTGCTAATTTATAAATTGAGACCTACACTGTTTCAGAAAACATGCTTCACTTTATTCATTATTGTCTCAAGAAAATTATTGGATGAGTCCATATAACCTTCCTTCCTTTTCCTGTCTGTCAAATATTATATAATATTGTACTATATTATTCAATATCTTGCTTAAGCTAGTCTCTATCATGTGATAAATCTTGAACCAATTTAACAAGTCAAGAGGGGCAAGAATCTAAAGAGCAGTTGGCGGACCTCACAGTACTAAGGAACCAGTCCATTTCTTAAGACTTGGACATGCTCAAACTATTCCTAGATAACTGGGCAAGATTCTTCCTCAGGCAGCTGCTCCAGATTTGAAATAAGATTGGTGTTCAGCTCTGAAAAAAACTCATGACTTTGTTTGACAGATACTGAACATATCCTTCCACATACTTCCCAAAACAGCTGATATCATCTGACTAGGACAGCTATCTGTGGATGCAAGAAAGGTGGAGAAATGCAGACATTTTGCTACATTTTCCTCCAGAAAATAGGCTGTAATAGCATCTCTAATCCAAGTTCTGTTGATTTTATTTCTTGTTGAGTACCAGTAATTCTCTAGGTGTCTCTTTTCTCATTTCATCTCCCTCAACTTCTCTGTAAACAATGGGCATTATTGGATCCCCAAGAAAGGAGAGTTGTACGGATACAATCCAATATAGAGCTTCAGCCAACTCCTTATTCTAAGTGGTGACCAAGGCTTTAGATGGACACACAGCAGACAAGCAAGAACAGACCATCAGTTGCTGGGGTTAGGTCAGTCTAATGGGTTCAGTCACTCTGCAGTGGATAGTGCCACTAGAGTTCTGCAATTTGATCTAACCATAACAAAGGAGAAACCAGAAGCTCCCCCAATTTCAGATCAGATCCCTCAATTTCAGACTCCATTGCTCCATCATGAACACCAAGTTGGATGTGGCTCTGGCTAAAGCCATCATAATGGCCATGAACTTTGAGCTCCTTTAAACTTCACTTCTAGTGAAGGAAAATTGAAGTTCCCATATATATGGGGAACTCCATCACCAGTTCAGAAATGGAATCAAGTACTCAGGTTGGGAGGTTGCTGTCCACTGGAGTCCAACTTAATGAACAAGTTCTCATACCTGGTGGCTTGTGATGCAGCACCCCTAAAGCTCTCCTATTCCTGATTGACATTTGTCACACCACTTTGCTCCAGAATCTTGGTTGATATCACACCCAAAACTCTTTTGAACATATCTTCAAAATTGCCACCCACCATTCTGGACACATATGGTCTTGGTAATATATACCAGGTCAACCTGCTCATCAATGAAGTAGCAGCAACCAAAGCCAGAGTCTCTGAAGGTCTTCTGACAAGGTACTGAAACTAGTATGAGATAATCGTCCAACCCACTTTCTCTCTCGTATACTTCTCCCCATGCCTGCCCACCTCCTCCCAACAGCAACCCCATCCCAGAATCCAACCCCAGTGAAATACATCAAACTCTCTACTTAGCTACAACAGACTCTCACACACTAGATTCACAAGCAACTCTACCTTGCTACTCCCATCAGGTGGTAGAGGGACCATTTTCCATTACCTCCCCTCTCCCATCAATTCCTTCTCTGATTCTCACATAGGCAGTGGAATGTATCTTCAGCCCACCATGGGAAATCCACAGATCAGTAATAAAGGACTGTGAGATGGAAGCCTTATCATTTTCTTTTTCTTCGGGAGCTACCAGAAGGAAAGACAAAAGACCTCCATGGGGGAAAGGAAGATCACAACAGCCTGTCATTCCATTAATCTCCCGTCACCTCAGCCTGGTCACCACTCATATCTGGGAATATGAATCTCTGTGTGTAGTTTTGCATGCAAATGATGCTATGTTGATAGCTGGCACACTGAATAATTTGCAGTGGCTATTATATTATATGAGGCATTGAAGAGTATAGATGTGAAAATGAATGTATCAAGGACCAAATTGTCTCCAACAAAAAAAGGAGTGAACATTTGCAAGTTATACCTACATAAATATCAAAAGTATTGAAACAGAGGAAGATGTGAACTTTGTATAGCAGAATGAGACAGGAACTGAATAAAATAGTTTTAATATATGAAAATAATTTTAAAAAGTAATCAGAAATACATGATCTACTATGAAAAATAAATGTTTGGCCAAAGATGCAAAAAAAGCTATGAATTAAAGCATGATTTTATCCATCTCGTTATATAGAAATGAGTTGAGTGTATCATAGAAAATATACTGACAAGTTGAATGCAGTAGCAACAAGAAGAGACAGAGATAAAAATGAATTGGTGTTGAATTATTACAAAAGTGATTAACCCGTAGAAAAGAAATATACTATGGTGGTTTGGTACTGTCAAGAAATAAATGAAATTTGAATAGTAAACAATATAAGAAGGAAGAATCACTGGGTCAGAAAGAAGAGGAAGACAAAAGCAAACAAACATGATGAGATCCTGACAAAAAACTTAGAAATGTATGAAACTGTCAGAACTGCCTAGACTTGAATCTCAAGCAAGAATGATCCATGATTCCATTTTATGAGAAAGATATACTTTACTAAACGTCAGCTGAAGTACAGTAGAGCAAAGTCATGTCTGAGATTCACATACCAAACTCTCAAGTGTAATTTCCCCCACTTCCAAGGTCCTCTCCACCATTAGTCTCCGGTTACACTGTTCTACAAATTTTGGAAAATTATCGACCTCTGAGATAAAATGTGCCATTCTGACATATTTTGGTTAGATGAATTAGAAAACAGCCGATAAAGGTGCTGGTTGCCTAAAGTTTTCAATATATCTTATAATAAAGATTTATACACAGGAGAGTATATTTGCCTACAAGGGAAGGAGGTGTCTCATGATCATGATCATGATCATCATAACATCTCTATGGTATGGTAGAACAATGAAAATGGTGCCACATGGAAGTGTATAAATTTATCTTCACTTTCAGACTAAAGATTATTACCTAACTGTAATTTATTGTTCTTTTATTGCAAGGTACATTTGTCTTGGTCAGATCTATGCATCATACAGTTACATCTGGTGGCTTGTGAAAGTGTCATTGCCTAACATTTCCAAGGAACAATTGCATGATATTTTCCTTCAGAAGCCAAGATGCTTCAAAACTGAGTAAACAACACAGATGACTTCTGCTACACTTATGTCGAGGTTACATTTGCATCTCAAAAGTGCAGTATGATGTCAGTGGTTAAAAAGGCATACCACTTATATTTTGGATGCAAAATAGAGGATCAGGACAAGAGTTGTGTTGTGTTATTGGTATTAATAAAAAGAAAATATATAATGATTGGTGTGGCATTACTCTCATTGCTATATCACATTTTGCAGAAACGTTATGGAGCATAATCGCACATCCCTCTTGTAATTTTGAATTATTTTGATGCAATCTTAATCTGAAACTGTATCTTGGAAACTGGAGCCAATTCACACTCGGGACTTAATTTTTCTTTATTAATGACACAATTCTGGTAAAATATAGCTACTTTCATTTCCGAGGCTTTCTCCTTGTAGACCAGTGTTATCCAATCATGTTCAAACCAGATGTAGTTAGAAAGGCCATCCTTGGTATGCAGCTGTCTTCCTTCGCAGGTGGTTGTCCTTGAATTCATGTCTCCGGCTGGCACAGTGAACAGCCAAATTGTCCTTCCCCCTCTCACTTGATTTTCCCTCCCCCTGGCACGGAAGCAAAAGAACAATGCCAGTGCGAAGTGGCAGTTCTGACAGAGACAATGCATGAGCACCAAAGAAGCAGGAACTGAGAAAAGAAAGGTAAAAGATGGGATGCTGGTGGTATCAATTAGCAGTAGTTGTTTCCTTTGCAATTTGAAAAATATTTGGCTTATTCTTAGTCAACTCTCCACATAATCTCATTTATCCTGTAAGAGAACCTCGCATTTTGTTCCTCCATGAAGGCTGTGCCATCTTCATCTGCCTCTTTGAACAGCTGCTTCATGCTACCTGGAATATCCCACCTTCTCAACAGTGTCTTGTCAAGAGGCTGTGGTATCTTCTTATGAATGAAATTGCTGCCTTTTCTTTTTCACAATGTGAAAAGACTCAGAGGAGCCGTTCAGTGTGTTCTCTATAGGCTGGAAAGTGAAGGGTGGACCTATGGACTTTAAGGAAGGGTTATTGGGAGCGCTATTCATTCATTTATTAGATTCATATACTGCCCTGCTCCCGAAGCAGGGTTGTGCTACTGAAGGCCATCCCTGGCCTTGTTGGGGCAGGTGTTATCACTGTAAGGGGCCTGCTTTAAAGTCTTCTGTGTTCCCTCTTGATGACCTTCCACGAGCTGAATTGTGAACTTCTTCAGAAGGGAGTGTCCTTTACTCAGGCTAGCAAATTTAATTAAAAGGCCTGTGTGAACTATTATTCAGCTTCTCAGATGTGTGGAGTAGATATACGTTGAGATGGGAGAAAGGAGGAGAGGGTAGATAATTCAGATGCTGGCTACATGTGAGGCAGATTTGCCAGGACATTATCACAATTATAGTGTTTAAAACACCCATTGCCTTTGTCAAGACCATCTAAGGTAGCCTGAAACACGTTAATGTATGGGTGTTCGGCAATCTCTCAAACTGTGCTGTTAAAAGGCCTTTCCCTTTCTCAAAATGGCTACTTTCACTGTGTAATGGAAGGTCCTAGAAGGCTGAAATGCTCTAATACTACTTTGCCCTTGTTTGAGTCCCGATGTCAAGCTTGAGTCCATTAAGTCTTTTGCACAGAGTTTGGCCTGCTTGTCCTACATTGCTCCAGAGAGGTAATGCTGGCAGATGATGACATATATATCCCATTAGAAGAAGAATATGCCACGGAAAAATTGGGCAGCTTAGAAACCTAATCTTCCATGGCTCTAAATGACACAGGGAATCTAAATGAACTCATATCTTTCCACAGACGATCACTTTCCAAATGATAGTGGGCAATGATGGGGATTGGACTGCATGACCCCAAATGAGCAAGCATATCCTTAATTTCTCTCATGTGGTTCTGGGGACAGAGATTAGAAAGCCTACCTGCGACTCAAAAGTAACAAAATGATCAAGGGCTGCTCTGCAAGTTTTCTTTTTCAAAGGCTGCTTTTAAAATTCTAATCTTTTCCTTTTCTTAATGTCAAGAACAAAGTCACCTGTCACAAATGGCTCTGATCTCTCTAGTAGGGAAAAACATAATTGCTGCATCTCTGTCACATCTTACAAGCATCATTTTCTGGTGTGAAAGGCCAATGGCTGATCTAACAAAATATGTAAAAAAGAATGTTTTTCACTAAAAAAAAATGAGAAGAGAAAGGAACGCTCATCAGTCAGTATATCTTCAACATATAATTAGTACCTTGGCACCAGAAGGCTATTGCATGTGACATGGGTATTATACCATGGGAAAGTGAAAAGCTATCTCTAAAAAAGTCATGGAGAAATTGTCTTCATGTCAATAAAAGAGAACATTTGTAGCTCAGGGTTGAAATGAAGGGTCCTTGGTGCTTTCTGATCTTGGTTGTTTTCTTATATATATATTTTTTCTGCATCAATTTAAATTTTATTGAATTATTAAGTTATAATATAACACACAAAAGAAATAAGAAAATAAACACTGAGAAGATAGGGAAAGGAAAATGAAAGAGGGAAAATGTAGGAAAAAAGGGAAAAAAGAAAAGAAAAAGGTATTGACTTTCAATTTCCTTTGGTGCAGTAAAGTGTAGCAATGATCGACTCTCACCTTTTAGCTTTCACTGATAATTTGAACAGTCACTTTTATAGCAACACATCTGTCTAATTCAGGGGTAGGCAACCTTGGCTCTTTTATGACTTGTGGACTTCAGCTCCCAGAATTTCTGAGCCAGCATGGGT
>JANHFO010004003.1:23731-34401 GCA_032468095.1 Pareas carinatus
AGAAAGAAAGAAAGAAAGAAAGAAAGAAAGAAAGAAAGAAAGAAAGAAAGAAAGAAAGAAAGAAAGAAAGAACAGCTGCTGAGCAGGTGTTAGATGTTTTCACACATCTTTACACAAATTAGGAATCTGCATCCACGGACTACTTTTGCCACTCAGTATCTATGCTAGACACAATTTTTCTGAACATGTATTTCTTTCAAATATCAAAAAAACTGTGTGTTAGTTCTACAATTCAGCAAATGTCTCAATATATAAAAATGTGTTAATAAATAAGACTGATCATAAATGAAATGTGTGTATTCTATGCACGACATGCAAAAGTACAGGCATGTTTAGCAAAAACAAAGTATGCTACTGTTATATAAAATATAGAATAAATTATTATGCATTATAGAATGAGAATACTTGTTCTAGAAAAAAACACAATGTATTCTATCCAACAAGCATCCAAAGATATGCTTTTGGCTTTATTGACATAAATTTGCTGAAGAAATGCAATACTTTCAGCAGGTTCGACTATGGAATTCAATATGCTATGTCCCTTCTGATATTAGGTGTTTTTTTTACATCTTTTCTATTTTTTTCACAATAAGACTATCAAATGTATGAAAAATATATTCAATATACTGAATATATTTTGTATATATACAAATTACCAGAAGTCCAAATGAAAATAGACTCAGTTACAGTAAAACCTTCAGTTAATGGATCATTTAGGAGAAGGGATCGTCAGTTAAATCCAAATCTGTTAACTATGAACTTAAATAATTTGTGTCATCAACTGCATAACTGTGTCACTGACATAAATGGTTTCATTTTCAATAAATATTCAATAATAGATCCCCCCTTGATTTAACGGATTCTAGTTCATTAAGCAATAGTGGAGTGATATTGTATCTTAAGTCTGTGAAATCAAATTTCAGTAAACTCACTACTTCATATTATTAAAACAACAGATATGGGGATTTAATTTTTTAAATCAATACTGCAAGGAGATTTTGAACTAGATTAAAAATGCATTAGTGCAACCGTCTGAGAACATCCATAGATATAAATATTGGTACTTATTGCAGAATTTAGAAAGCATCTCCATACAGTGATTTCCAGGTAAGTTAGACAACATTAAAAACAATTTCATAAGTTTTTTGTTACACTAAAATTAATCACATGGTTGGGGGGGAGTTAAAAAAAGTAATGTGCATCAAGTCAACTGACACTGACTATACTCAACTCTAGAATTTATCCTGTTAAAGTAGATTTTCAGAAGAAACAAATTAGCACCCTATTGATTTAGAAAAAATAAGGTTTTCAACTGACTAAATAACTAAGCTGATTAATAATCCATTTTTAAAATATATGAAACTGTAAGCATGATATAACAAAATACAAGTAAAAGAGATATTATATTTAAGTTATTGAAGATTATGTAAAATCACTTATATTTTAAGGAAAGCAAATATTAATTTTAGAAGGACAATATTTAATCTTTCCCTTTAAACCCACATATATAAGTAAGCTTTTAAGAATATACCCTTCTTTGCAGCTTCAACTAGTAAATATACCCTGCAATGCAAAATTAAACTAAAGATTTAATTGAACAATAACGCTACTCAGAATATTTGTACTCCTGGAATGATGGGGGAGAAGCAACAGACTGATTCAAAGATCAATATTTGCAATTTTGTACCCATTAATAAGTATACAAGTAAAGAAATTGTACTTTTAAATCCTAACAGATTTGAACGCAAGTTTCAGACTGAAAGAAGAGTTCGGCAGAAGAATAAATTACACGTGGAAGGTGAGGAATCTCATTGCTATAAAGAGTGCTCAAAAAAACAGACTCACACAGGTCTGGAATAGCCTATGTTGGAATTGACAGGGTGGGGGTTGATTAGATGAACCATTGGAGCCCTTCCAATTCTACAATTCTGTGATTTCAGAACACTGACAGATGTGGCTCTAATTTCATTCCTACATTTTTGCCAGATGTTGCATCCTCAATAGACTAAAAGAAAAGAAACAGGGAAGGGAAGTATCTATAAACATAATTACAAATTTAAGGATATGTATTTGCAGTTCTTATACGTTACTCTAGCAGGGTATGTATAATATGTAAGAGTATAATAAAGTCGACTGCTAAATAAAATGGATACCTGAACCCATTAAGATCAACTCTTCTTTGCTATTTTTAATAGTACACAGAAGTTAACCATTTCTAGCACAATTGTAGCGTTTAAGTAACCTATCTCCAAATAGGGAGTCTAGCAAAGGCTATGAAAATCATAATGAATCAAGGAAGCAGAGACCTCTTCTGGCTATTTGTCATATTGGCAAAAATTCATAGCAAAACAAAAGCCTCAGTGGGATCTCTCTCACAGACTTAAGTAATCTAATTACCTCGTAAATAATCCAGTCCACATTAGTTTCCAGGACTGCCTCATGTCAAGTGACTTGAGTAGGAAAACTATTACCTCCTCATAAATTTGGACCTCATATTACAGTATGAGTTTTCCTGATATTAATGCTTGATTTCATATACTTCAATATCCTCCTTGTAACCTTGATTACATTCCCTAGATACATTTATTTATATTAATGAATAGAACTGATAGATTGATTCGTCATTAAAGTTTTTTAAAACAAGTTCCAGGCTTTGTTTTTCCAAAGAAATATTGAACATTCAACTGATCTTCAGTCCAAAACAGAAGATTCACATTTTAAAACTCATGCTAGATTATCATTCTAAAAAGAAACAAACTTTCTTTAAAGTTTCAATAGACTTTCTCTGAACTCTGAACATCAGTTCTCCTGAATCAAGTGCATTTAGCTTTTATTAGTGGCACAGTACTTAGAATGAATTTTTAGAGTGTTGTAGACTAACTCTGCCCACTGCCAAGAGTTCGATCCTGACTGGCTCAAGGTTGACTCAGCCTTCCATCCTTCCAAGATCAGTAAAATGAGGGCCCAGATTGTTGGGGGCAATATTCTGACTCTGTAAACTCCTTAGAGAAGGCTGTAAAGCACTGTGAAGCAGTATAGAAGTCTAAGTGCTATTGCTATTTTCCCAGTTTTCCTTTTATCTACATATTTATATAACTACACAGAGTTCTCTTCCCTTTTTATCATTTATCACTTAACATAGGCAATAATAATTGTCATAAAAACATGTATGCGTAAATATAGAAGATTAACAGAGAAGCAGGTATCTCACTGTTCCCAGAATTTGGACAGGATATAAGCAGTCCCCAGGTTAAAAATGTTTGACCTGCGGACAACTTGTACTTACAAAAGCGTTGTCTATTACTAAAAATAAAGAAAGGTATTCTCTTTCCTCAAGCTGACAATGTACTGAAGCTGTGTAGTGTTTTCACGAAACTCTGAAGCAGAATGTTTTTAATATACAGCTTGTTTTCAGCTTGTTGTTTAATGTAAGGAAGTAGAATGTCATCTGCCATTATTAGTAATAAGCAACCCATTCATAAGTTGAAGTTCCAACTTAATATAATTTCACCTTAAAGACAAGCTTAGGAACACATCTCATCCTTAATTGGAACAGCTTGCACATTAAAATGCTGGCTTCCATTTTGAAATGCAGAATATGGGTGTCTATCACCTTCTGAAAAGGATCAGTGAAGTGTTATAAAGTGCATGTTATTGATTTATTTAAACCTTTATTCATTCATTTACTATGCTAACAAAGCCGTAGTCTGCTTTACATAATCTATAAATAAGTTTGCAAAATAATCTTTAACATGACAAGATTCAAATTATGCAACATACAGACCAACATTTTTTTAGGTGTCCATGCTATCATTGTTTCCCAGAGACGTTTATAGTTACTGAGTTATGGAAAGCAAGTTTGGTGTACTGGTTAAGGTGTTGGCCTAGAAACCAGGAGACTGGGAGTTCTAGTTCCGTCTTAGGTATAAAAGCTAGCTGGGTGACTTTGGGCCAGTCACTCTTTCAGCCCAACCCACCTCACAGGCTGTTGTGAGGAAAACAGGAGACAGGAATATTAGGTATGTTTGTCCCCTTGAGTTATTTTTTAAAGGAATAAAAAATAATAATAATTCACAGGAGGAAAGCAGAGTGAAGTAACGTGACCAAGGTCTCAAAGTAAAGTTTGTCTCCTAGTGACTTTATGAGCATATCCATGCAGTTTTCTTGACCATAATATGGAAAACAATTCCTATCATTTTCTTTCTAGATGTTAGCTTCACAGTTTCCAGCTAACCTACAGCTCTGATATTTTTTAGAGGTCTGTGATCTGAGCACTAGCTGGATCCCCAAAATGTTTTGCTCACAGTTCAAACAAGTAAGTCAGCTCCTACCACTATACTTTTAAACCTCTAAGTACAAAAACAAAGAAACAACATCAATTAAAAATCGCCATCATTATCAAGTTAAACAATAATCAAATAAAAAACAGTATGGTCATAGAATAATTGTTATTTTGAAATATTCTCAGAACCGGGAAAATGGAGTAACTTGCCAAAAACACAATTGGAGAAGAATGCCTGGGTGAAAGGCAGCACATGCATGTAATAAATAAATGAAATAAACATATAAATACATTAATTGAGAGTCCTAACTTTAATGAAAGTGCAGATACCATTCAGAGACCCCATAAGCAAGTAATCAAATGTTTTTTTAATTCTAATTTGTTTACTATTTCATTGCTAATAATTTCATTTTACAAAAGCAGTAGAGAATATTATGTTTGTGTAATCTCACTCTATTTATATTGCATAATTTACAACAGAAATGCTATATACCTTCATTGAACAAACCACTAACATTTAGAAATATGCAAAACATTTTAACATTTACCCCATATAATGTTATCCAACATGCATGCACAAATTTGACTCACAGCAAAACAACAATGATCTATATTATACCTATTTCTATATATTAATGAATATCAATTCTACCTGTCGCTGCATCTCTTCAATCTGCCTCTGGGGTATGCTCTGCAAGATATTGTATAGCTCCGGCATTTTCTCCTCGGGTATCATCACAGAAGCTCTAAATGTAGAAATAGGAAAAGGAAAAGAGGAAATACTTTGAAAAACTAAGCCACCTCAGGGTCATAATTGATGTCACATAAATTAAGAATGGTCTAGATCCAGACACGGTCTCTTTTGAATGAAAGGGCTCCTTCCATTTACATAAATGTTTCTCATGCTGGCAACTTTAAGATAGGTGAAATTCATTCAACTCCCAGAATGCCACCTTAAAATTGCTTTAGAAACTCTTATAGCAGGATTCAGTAGAATTGCAGCTGATACCACAAAAAGAGCCCTGAAATTCAAGAGATAGGGAGAATTGGCAAAATTTACCTTCTTTCATTTACTGAAATGATTTGAATCAAATTCCTCCATAGAAGTATTTATCCTGATGGGAGAAATTCAAGATTCAACAGAAGATCCACGTAGTTAATTAACTAATAAAAATGGGGAAACTTATTTTTTACAGAACTACATTGATAAACCAGAGATCCAAAGGTCCATCCCAAAAAAATGAAAAAAGTGAGAAAAGAATAAAAAAGTTTTCTCTAAAAAAACTTGAGATTTTTTAATCTGACAGATTTCCTAGTATCTTATTTTTAAATAGTACATAAAATTAAAATATGAAAAAATGCTTGTCTGTGTTTGAACATGCAGTATATCAATAGCATCTAATAGAGAAGTTTGCCTTAATAGGGATAAGTTTTCAAAAGTGCATAAATATAACAATCCTCGTGGTAATAGTACTTCAGATTTAGAAAATGAGACTGATTTGACAATATTTAATATGGTAAAACACATTCTGTCAGGGGTACCATCCACATCAGTGTTTTCTATGGATGTGCAATGCATGGAACAGCTGTTTCAGAGGCTTTGTGTCTGGGCTAAAACATGCATGTTTAATCTGAATACGGAACAAAACTAGACCGTTTCGTTCTAGATACAAGTAAAGCCATTGTTATTCTGAGTAGATATGTTTTCGGTAGGAGCAGGTAGAAGCCAAGGACATCAGTAGCAATATCAGTTAAGGGGAGAAAAGAATGTGAGGTCACTGGGAAGAGTAGAACACTTAAGAGGAGATGGTAAGGGAGGGGTAGCACGTACCCACCATAAAAACATTATTAATTTATGTAGTGAGCAAAGCAAGGCTGGCACATGTCATCCTTGTAAATTTCATATTGGTTAAAATGCATAATTCGGATTTTGTTTCTGCTGAATTATAACTGTTCCAGAAGTTTGGCAGAACTTATGGTAAAGAATGTATTTGTTTTGGATGTCAAAACATTTCTATTTCATGCACACCCTTTGTGTTTTTTGTACCTGCTTACTATAAGAATGGAGAAAGTCTAGAATGCAATATTTTCTTTGACTACAATGTTGATGAAAATTAGTTTTCAGTATCTGGATGATATAAAGGAGAAATCCAAAAATGAAACTTTCTTTCTTCTATTATACTATTGATTTCTTCTGTTTAACATTACATTTTGTTTTCATGCATCTCTTAACCACAGAAAAATGAACTTCCAGGAATTCCCTAGCATTTTTGGATTTAGCTCAGTCTGGGACAGGGGTCCCCAAACTCTGGTCAATGGACCGGCACTGGTCCACACAAACAAGCCAATTCCCATTGGCCGGATGCAGGCAGTACACAAAACCACACCCCCTCTGATTTGCGGAAAAATCTTTCTCCATGGAACTGGTCCCTGGTGCCTAAAAGATTGGAGGTCACTGGGGTGTTTAGTTTCCCAGCTGAAACTATGGTTGAGTCTATCCATGTGTTGTTAGATTAAGAAGTTTTCATCCAACCTTCTGATTGCTGATAGTTGATGTTCATAGATACCTCTGCTAATCTTCTGCATATCTGTCCTACATAGTAGCTGTTACAGTCCTTATACTGTATGCTGTAAATGACTCCTGTTTTTTCTTCTTGAGTTACTTGATTCTTTGGTTTACTTAAAACCTTTCAGAGAGTTTTAGTTGGTTTGTGTGGAACAGTGATATTGTTTGGTTGCAATAGTCTGTCGGCTGTTTCTGTGATTTTTTTTAAATGAGTGATAGTATAATCCTTTGCACAGTTTGTATTGGTTATGCTGTAATGGGTTGAGCAATCTGTGCTCTAAGTGAAATCCTCAACTTTATCAAAAACTGCCTGATCATTCAAATCAATACACTCAGCCCACTACAGTTGACTATTCTTGTACATCTTGGAAATAAGACAAATGGATTCAATCTTTTTATTTTTTAAAATATTTTTCTCAGAGTCATGCAGTCAGCAAATAAGCCACAAAGAGACTATTAACAGAATGCACCTCTTCCAGTTCAGAATTTCAAACAACAAAGACATATATGTATGTATGTACCTCTTCCAGTCCAAAACTTCAGAGAAAGGAAGAACATAAGAATCTGCTATAACAACAGGGATGCAGCCAGCCTGAAGAACATCACTCAAAACAGCTTGTCCTAAACGTGCTCCCCGCAGAACAATACAGAATGTGGCTTCCTGTGGACAAATAGCCACAAAATAGTCATAATTGTTTTTCTATTCTCTTATTAAATTAAAACTATTGCATGGCTTATCCAGCATCTTGTAGAGGGTTCTGGATACTGGATTTCATGATTGTATATATAAATATAAATATAAATGTGAGTATATGAATATATGGAAATATAAATATTAAAATACAAACAAGGTTTTCCTTCTTCATATTAATTATAATAAATGTTAATTACAACTTTGAAATATTAAACTAATACCTCAACAAACCCTTTCAACAATTATTTCAGTCTCTACAAGTGATACCATTTATCTCTCAGCTGCTCCTATCTCACCATAAGATTAATGAAGCCCCATACCTATGTGGCAAACATGTACACCCAAGTTTCCTGCATTAAACGTTTCCTGCATTTTAAAAGATTCATAAGATACCTATAAATGTTCATTTTAAAACACATAAAATACTAGTGTCTGAGTCAGGGCTGCATTGTTGAAAACATTAAAAAGACAGTTTGATGTAGTGGTTAAGAATCAGGCTATAAACCAGGAAACTGTGATTTCTAGTCTCACTCTGGGCATAAAGTCAGCTGAATAGGGCCAGTCAGCCCTAGGAAGAAGGCAATGGCACAAACCCCAAGCAGTCTCTGGGGTCAAAAATTAAGTTGAAGGTACAAAAAAGTCCCACTCAAATACTTTTAAGTCAGATCCAGACATTTCATGAAAAAGAAAAAATTCTGTTCATGACTCATTCACATGAGTAGAGCTGTTTTTTTCATGGAAGTTCAGGGTCCGACTTTAAATTAGTGTTTGTTTTTTGTAGTTGGGATAAGCTGAGATTTCAATGATCTTTTCTTTTCTCTCAAAATTATGCTCCAGAGGATAGCTGGAATCCCTCAGAAGAACATCAAAAGTGGTGCAAAGACTAGGTTGGAAGGATTCTGTCAATTCCATTTTCTGCCAGAATCTCCTGCTCACCAATAAAGCTTTTACAGTCTCAGAAGGATAACAGTGCAGCAAATTCACCATATACAATCAGTGAAAGACTGTATAATAAATCTTATGCTTCAGATACTTATCTGCAGAATCCATCATATTTTTTTAAAATAAATCATACTCTCTTGCAACCAACAAAAATGATAAGAGCAAAATGCAGCATTACCTGAAGGACCTGAGGGTAATCAAAGATCAGATTTTTATGGCAACGTTTTCGAATCAATGGAATTCCCTCTGAAAGGTTGGTACACTTGTCCAAGATGAGTACAGATTCTGTATTCTCTGCTTGAAGAGCCTCCAGTTCTGAATGGTATTCAGGATGAAGAGCAATTTGGGAGGAGAGGAGAAAATATCTGCGGAGACTGAAGAACGTGCAACAGTTGGAACCATACAAGTTTAGCAGTGTGTTCATTAGGCAATTGAAAAACCGTTTTTATGTGACCAAGGGCTATGGTAGCTATGCCAAACATAGTCTTAAATATTTGTTCTCCTTCTTTGGTTTTAGGTGCACTAACAATATAATAGTTGGAAAAAATTATGCATCAACTCAATTGTGAAGACATTAAACAAGTTGAATAAGCAAAATGCAGTAGGTAGTGCAGTAAAAAATACATATGTTTGATCTTCACACACTGAACACACAATGTGAGCCACTAACATCAATGAATCATGAATAAATATGATGGGACAGTAGGCAAACTACCTCACCCTCTGAATTTACTGGTGGCATTCTCAATTGATTCAATTAAACTTATTTTCAACGATGCATTGAAACACAATCTATGGCTCCATCATTAGTTAAAAGCAAGTTATATTCAAATAAACAAAACATTCTCCAATAAATAAGGTAAAGATTGCATTTAAAAGCAGTTTTGAAAGCACTAATATAACATGCATCATATTAGCCCTGACATCATACTGAAAAATGCTTTCTCTTAAACTCTTATATTATTTTTTCTTTTGGTTATATACCAAGTTGTAAATATTATATGAGCAATAGAAGATGGAAGTCATCTTCTTGGTTATAACTGAATTTGTCCAGTTTTGTTCAGCAATACCTCCATTCCAAAAAACTAAGAACAATCTTTTAATCAGGTAATTAATTTTTTTAACAAAATATGCAGGTGGCAAATGTGGTCTATAAACATAATTCATTTTAAAATATACAATCATCATTAAAATTGAATACATACCAATCCAGACCTAGAAGCAGTTACTAATATTTAACCAATATAAGTAACGGGAAGTTACAGATACAGTAAAAATTAAGTTCCAGTTTTCAGATGGGAAATCATAGCTTTAGAAGCAACTAATTTAATTTGCGGAACATTGGCACAAGACAATATTATCAACAGTTACATGTTTGTCTAATAATGGGCTTTAGCTTGTTACCATTTGTGGGATCATATCATTCTGATAGTATGCATCGTAATTTATCTGGAGAAACTAGCTCAGATTGAAATGGTTTATAAATTTCATAAACAAATCAACACTTTAGTACAATGGTCGTCAACTGGTGGGCCCCAGCAACATTTGGGTGGGCTGCAAGGGTTTGGCTCGGTTCGGCCCAGTAGGCAGGAGCGCCCGGAGCCCGGCCTGTTCAAAAGCACCAGGTAGATAATATTGAAAAAGTAACGGATCGGCTTGGCCACCAGGAGTGTCTGGAGTTCAGTCCGCACGGCACATTGGTCCACACAGTGGGGGCACACGAAGATTGGCCCATGCGGTGCCCAGTGCTCGGCCAGCAAGCAAGGGGGAAATGGAACACCAGAGTGGTATGTGTTTTTGTATGTGTATGTCTGTCTGTCTCTATGTGTGTCTCGTTCTCTCTCTCTCTCGGTCTATCTCTATTTCTCTGTGTGTGTGTACCTGTCTCTTTCTCTGTCTCTCATTCTCTCGACTAGGAACAAATATCACACTTAAATGTATAATACAAATAAGCTTCAATTATTTTGTAATAATTAAACTAACTTTAATAATTTTGCTACAACTAAACAACCTTTTAAAGATTTTGTTATGATTAAATAAGCATTTATGATTTTCTTATAATTAAATAAGCATTTTTAATTTGTTACATTAAATAGGTGCCTTTTATATTAATATAAAATATAAAAATTCATATTGGTGGTCCTCGGGATTTCAAATTATGAATTTGGTGGTCCCTGAGGTCAAAA
>JANHFO010004003.1:43599-57955 GCA_032468095.1 Pareas carinatus
TCGGGGAGGAGATACAGAAGCATAGGCAGCCGCACAAACAGGCTGAGGAACAGTTTTTATCCATGGGCTGTCAGACTTAAATGAAAAAACAACAATGTAACAATGTGGCATCTGCATGTGTTGGGGGGGAGTGCATGAAGGGAGACAATTTAATTGTACACATGTTGTACTATGACAATAAAGGTTTCATTTCATTTGCTCAAACAATTCATATATTATGTGTTTTATGCTGCTTGAAGATGATGTTATTCATTCATTCGTATCCATCTTTTGGCGATACTGTGGACCAGATCACATCTTCCAATCTTGCATAACCTGAGTTTTTCTATGCTCTGACTGGTGTCAGCTTTGATGGTGTATAGCTACCGTGTGCTTTCATGGCCCGGTTTCCTTTTACTGTTAATTTTTCCAAATATAATTGTTTTCTTCAGTGAATTCCTCTGCATGACATGGTCAAAGTAAGTGAGACGCAGTTTCATGATTTCTAGTGACATGCCTGACACTTCAGTACTTGCTTGTTAGTAACCGTTGCTGTGCAAGGAATACACAGGAGCCTTCTCTGGCACCACAGCTCAAACAAGTTAATTTTCTTCCTGTCTTATTTTTTTAAGATCCAACTTTTTGCAATCATACATAGCTACAAGAAACACAATAGAGCAGACTAACCTACATTTGGTTGCCAGGCTGATGTTCTTGGTTTTCTATATCTGATTCATGGTCGTCATTGCTTTGCAACCCAGTGCCATCTGACCTTTTTATTCTGTGCTGCATTTATCATAGCTACTTGAAGAATATTGTCACAAAAATTCAGCTGATTTAAGAAGATAATTCATTAAAGTAATTTTGATTCTTAAAGCAGTCATATTCTCTTTAAGGAATTTTTGAAGCATACACAGGTATATTAGGTATGAAAGTCAGGTGGGTGACTTTGGGCCCGTCACTCTGTCGCAGCCCAAACTACTCCACAGGGTCGTTGTGGGGAAAATAGGAAGCAGGAGTATTGGATAGGTTTGCTGCCTTGAATTGACCATTATCTTTTAAACGTGAAATAAAAATGCCATTATATGGCTAATTATTATTATTATACTTGGCCACACAGCCAGATGTTCAGACTGGATTTGTCATTTTTATTCACCTATTGAATCCTTCCTAAGGACCCGAGATAGGCAGATGCTTGATGTATTAATGGTATTGTCATAGGACAGTGATTGAGACCAAGTGCCCAAACTGCAACCCAAATGGCACTTCTTTATCACAAAGTGCCAACACAGCAACGTGCGCGTTGCCATTGGCGCTCCCTGCACACACACTCATGATTGTTGGTGACCTCCCACAACCCCTGGCAACTCCCCTGCGCCCCCCCCGTAGCTGTCAACGTCCCCTGTGCCCTCCATGGCCATCCCCCATATTTTCAAGGACTCCTCACCTTAACCCTCTTCCCTTTTGGAAGGGTGCTGGGACAGGCAGCAGGGAAACAGAGAGAGAGAATCAATCTGCCAATGCAATGGCACCTTCAGGGAGGGCCTGATCCTGGGCCAAGTGGCCCACTGCTGCTGCTGCCACCAACTCAACCAGCGCCTCCGCAGCTCGGAAGAGGTTCACCCCTCAGAGCCCTGATCGGCTGCTGGGAGGCACGGAGGATTGTCTGTGAAACTCTAGCAACGTGGGGATAGAGGTGAAGGGCTGGCATTGGAGAAACGGCAGCAGAGCTTCAGCAAAGTCTACATGTGCACGGTGAGTTAGCTGTGGTTTGAGGGGGGGGGCGAGCAGGTGGCGCAAGTGAAAAGTCCCAGCACCTTCCAAAAGGGAAGAGGGTTAAGGTGAGGAGTCTGTGAAAATACTTGCCTTTAGAATTAGTCTACAGGTCATTTTCCATTTTTAATGTCTGTTCGAAGTTACGGTGGTGCTGAAAAAAGTGACTTGTGAGTGGTCCTCACACTTAACGGCCATCACAACATCCCATGGCCACGTAAACAGAATTTGAGCACTTGGCAACCAATATGTATTTTCAACAGTTGCAGTGTTTTGGGGTCATGAGGTTTAAATTTTCTTAAAATAGTTTTATTTCCCAGCTTTATTACAGGTAGTCCACAACTCACCATGGTTCATTTAGTGACCATTCCTAATTACAACAGCATTGAAAAAGTGAGTTATGACCATTTTTCATACTTACGACCATTGCAGCATTTCCAAGGTCACATGATTAAAATTCAGATGCTTGGCAACTGGTTCATATTTACAAGGGTTGCCGTGTCCTGGGATCATGTGATCTGCTTTTGCAACCTCTGACAAAGCCAATGGGGAGGCCAGATTCACTTAGCAACTATATGATTCCCTTCACAACTGCAGCAATTCATTTAACAACCGCGACAAGTTCATAAAGTGGGTGTCTCACTGAACCACTGTCTTGCTTAGCAAAGGAAATATTGGACTCCGTTGTGGCTGGAAGTCAAGGCCTTACCTGTATGATACATAGTATTGCATGCAACCGGCCTTTGAGGGCAACCATAATGCTGATACAGCCCTCAATGAAATTGAATTTGACACTCCTCTGATAACACCATCCTGAAGGAAATACCTTAATTTACCATTTTTGGCATGCTTTTATTTCAGAGATAAGGGTAGATGGGGAGAAAGTGTCATCACTTGGGCAGTACCCTTGTTGAGGGCAAAGGCTTTCTCCCAACTCCTGGTGACTGAAGTGGTTGGTTCTGCTATTTACAGAAGGAAATTATTTTCTTCCAGTATTTACTTTTTGGAGATTTCCTCAGCTGGCGTTCCAGCTCCAAGATTTATTCATGGTCTCCCATCCCTCTCTCAATTCCTGCAGCTCAGACAGAGTCAGAAATTCACAAGCCAAAAGTGCCCAAAGAGAAGAGTTTCACCTGCTAAGGGCAGTGTGTGTGTGTGTGTGTGTGTGTGTGTGTGTGTGAGAGAGAGAGAGAGAGAGAGAGAGAGAGAGAGAGATAGAGAGAGAGCGCCCGTGCGTGGGAAACCCATGTAAGAGTGCTCACCCTCATCAACTGCAGCCGTGCTGCTCAGTCCCAACGCGGTTCTCCATTTCTGTCCCGGCCCTGGATCTGTCCCTGCATTCTCCCTACCCAATCTCCTCCCTGATTGCCGGTAGGCTGCATGATGGATTATGAACTGGGGGGGTTGCTGAGGGGGAGAGGAGGGGGAAGGAAGGCCGAGACTTTCTTCTGTGCAGAACTTCTTCTGTGCAGATTTGGCTTGTTCTGTGCTTTTCCTGGCTGAGTTGGGCTGCGGGGCTTCTGCCTGCACTGCTGGCCACTCGTCTCTACTCTGGCAAAGGTACACACGTCCACAGAAAGGGCTCAGAGTGCCCTCTCTGGCACCCGTGCCATAGGTTTGCCAACACTGTGATAGGATATAAGCTGTTCCAAGAAAAGTTCCCTTTTACAATTGACTGATGGTGATTTTGTCAATGTAAATGGTGTCCGAGTGGTGCTCCATTTGTTTTGGGATTACACTCAAGGCATCTATTACTATTGGCATTATATTTGCTTTCATTTGCCATAGTTGTTCTACTTGCAGGTCTTTTATATGCCAAAATAATGCTTTTAGACGAAGCTATATTGTGGCACCTTTAGTATTGTAATTCTATTCACACTTTAAAAAGACATTTAAGAGTTGTAAAAGTTATAGGAAAAAATAACTAAGATTCAGTGACATTTCTATAAAGGTTACAGTGAAGGCATTTATCCTCATTCCTACCCAGTGGTAGTGAGTAAATGGGCATGATGTAAATAAATATAGAATTATTTACATGAATACAAATGGCTAAGAGGAAGAAGAGTCTTTCCCTTAGTATAAATGTAGGCTTTGAGAACTTTCTTAAAAATAACTTTTTAACGACAGTATATCTGCACAATAAGTCAAGTTGAAACACTCTCTGAACTGTTAAAATAGCAGACGTGGGATTCGCAGAGTTAAGAGCTGCAAGGATGCAGGCAGGATTGCAGAGATCCTTTGTTAATGCTTTAACAGACAACAGAGACATAACACATTCTAATATTTCACAACTTCCATTCAGACTGTTTGGTCTAACAATTTGCTTCTCTGTTTGACCTTTTCCCCAGCATAGACTTTCAGGTATTTTTAGAAACAATGTCTCCCTGCCTTTCAATTGTCAGAGTTGGTTGCTATTTTCAGCATCTCACATTTCACCCGCATTGTCTAGAATGATCTGATCTATCGTAAGGTTAAAAATAAGTATTCAAGGCTATCATTTTGTCCACATTTCCAGACAGCTCTTTTGGAGACTGATCTCCAACACCAGAGGGCAGTGCTGTTCCACTGAAATCTAAAAATATACAGTAGCATCCTTTTGGACCTCAGGGTAAATCCTGCCAACCACCAATATGAATTTTTTTAAAAAGATACATACATTTGTAAAATAATGATCCGAGAACTTCCATTTTATTAATATAAAAGGCACCTATTTTATATAACAAAATTAAAAAACCTTAATTATTTATAACAAAATCATAAATGCTTATTTAATCATAACAAAATCTTTAAAGGTTGTTTAATTGCAACAAAATTATTAAAGCTAGTTTAATTATTACCAAATAATTGAAGTTTCTTTATGTATTACACATTTTTAGTGTGATATTTGTTCCTGCTTGAGAGACAGTGAGAGACAGAGAGAGAGACAGAGAAAGAGAGCCACACACACTGAGAGACAGAGAGAGACAGACAGAAAGAGAGAGAATGAAAGACACACACACACACACACACACAAATAGGAACCATGCAACTATATAAAAAATTCAAATCTCCAGATTTTCCTGCGGACCACCAATTTTTTCTCACGCCCAACTGGTGGACCCCAGCCCACAAGTTGGCAACCACTGCAGTACATTATATACTTGTTGAAGGAGAAACTTTGTCAGTGAGGTTTTTCAGATACTGAAGTGGACCCTTCTAAGCTTAGCAGATAATTAGCATCCCTTCTATGGTGACAGGACGAGGACATACATTTCTCTTGACTATCTGGATTTAACTAGTGATTAGAATTGTTTGGTTTGGGGGAGTTTCCTAATTACTTCAAAGTATGAAAAATAAAAAGTATTATGTCCTGCTATGGTAAGAGGTAGATGAATAGAAGCATGAGGGGAGGAAAGAAAGTTTATTTATAACAGCCATATGACCTTTAGTAGAATATCCATTTTGTATAGCTTTTTTTATCTTTATGAACATTTTTGAAATGTACTCCTTCTCCTTTATTTTTTTCAAGAAAACCATGTTACCATTATTTATACATAGACACTACAAGCAATCAATAAGTCTGGTAGAATTTGCTCAGCAAATTGAATGTGGCAAGTTCCAATATCTTGTCATTTGATTTGTGATTTAGTATAAATGAAAGGAGCATTTTTGGTGCTTTTTAAAAGGGAATTTTCTTCAGAATCTCCATGAACAAGTCAGCTGAGGAGGGTTGATGAAAAGGGAAGAAATCTGGTGAAACAATCTTGAATATAGAAGAGCAGCATATAATGAAATGTTTAATATTGATACCACTAAGGCTTTCTTAGTTGTACATCAGTATCTGAGTCTTTATTGTTTTTGACTAGTAAGGGAAATCATTATGTCCTGTTTTATCAACTGATAAACTAATGAGTAAATCCTTCAGGATTGAAGATGATAATTGATATGTAAATATTTTAATTAATAAATGTATCCCAAATATACATTTTTTAACTTTGCTTACATTTTAATGGTTTTTTTTTAAAAAAACTAAAACCTTACATCACTGAAATCTAAAAAATTGTTTAAAATAGCATTTAAAAACATATTTACAGGATTTGGGAGATATGGTATTCAATGGCAGATTTGCGGAAATCCTAAAGCTTCGAATATCACATTATCTTAATGTTTAGGCATAGCAAGGCATCTCTCTTTATGGATACACAGAGTTAGGCACACCTAAGTTTACATCAGATTACAGTCTTCCTTGTTTTTTGTTTGAAATAACCCTCACTGAACTAATTGGGAAATACTGCCATGTATGCCTGCATTGGATCGAATTAGCATGGCTGAATTATCTGAAGGCTGTAAACCAAATGTAAGTAACTTTTGCTCCTGAAATTCCTTTGACGATGTCCACCATTTTGAGATGGAAACACAAAAAGAAACCTTAAGCGCAAGCGTTAAATAAATGAAGAAAGGAAACCCCAAAACAGCCCTTTCCTTTTGTGACACTAGTCTCCTGTAAAATGATAGTAATGGCTGTTGGCCATGAAAAATGTGCTTATCTCACCAACAATGGGATGGTTGTGCACATTTAACTTGATGGTTGTTTCTTAAATTTTCCATCAATACCCATTCGGTCAATATTTTATTTATTTGTTTATTATTTATTAAATTTGCCACTCATCTCACTCCATTGATGGGGTTAATGTATTGACTTCTAATTGAATTAGATTTATTTATTTGAACACAACAGAACATATTTCCATAGAAGCTTGTAATGGACCAATTTGATTTGCTCAGATCTAGCCATGTGTTCTCTTTCCCAAATCAGTTAGGGAAGCAAGGGCTTCTCCCTGGGAACGTGTGTCTTCATGCTGCCCTACTGTATTTCTAATGCTCATTTTAACTTATATCCAGCTATTTAAGGGAGCATGCTCTCAACCGACTGTCCTCTCACTGTGGAAGATGATATTACTTATTGCATAGCTAAAACAGTCTCTGCATTTAGTACAATATCATATCACTTCTGGAATGGTGCTAAGAGAGTCAAATTAAGTGTCTACAAGATATAGGTCATGACAGCATATAAGTCATGACAGCAGAATGTGCTTATCACTATGAAATTTACACAATGCTATGTTAGTAAATCAAAAAGGTAAAGGTTCCCCTGTCCAGTCATGTTTGACTCTAGG
Source organism: Pareas carinatus (assembly GCA_032468095.1). Lineage (NCBI taxonomy): Eukaryota > Metazoa > Chordata > Lepidosauria > Squamata > Pareidae > Pareas > Pareas carinatus. The sequence goes on from JANHFO010004003.1 coordinate 50,508, forward strand.
GGGCAGTGCTCATCCCTGTTTCCTAGCCGAAGGAGCCAGCATTGTTCAAAGATGCTTCAGTGGGTCATGTGACTGGCATTACTATATGCCGAGGTGCATGGAACACTGTTACCTTCCCACCTAAGTGGTATCTATTTATCTACTTGCATTAGCGTGTTTTCAAACTGCTAGGTTGACAGAAGCTGGCGCAAGTATCAGCAACCCACCTCATCATGCAGTGAGCTCTGGTTCTTACTCTAGCTCCAATTCCAAATGGAATTTGGAATTTTATAGGATGAAACAACAAGCGAGTGCATTTTTCTCAATACCAAGTGAGTTTACATCCCAGTGATCAAGTAACTGGTCCTTAAATTATTTGAAGAATGTCCATTGCAAGGTGGGATAGTGGATGGACAGACATATGGTAGATAAGTCCCAACTTTGTTGTGTATTACCCAAGACTGCAGCAGAAATGTCAGGAACATAAAATAAGTGAGTAACATTAGACAGATGGCTGCAGCAAGGATTTTCTGGATTTTTTTCTCTTTCTACAATTATTTTTTTAAATAATCAGACTGTTCTAGGGCTTAATTCTAATTTAACTGATGTTTATTAAAATTTGGAATGTTTCTCACTTTTTGACAAATGCAAATTCCATGGCCATAAAAAAAAGGCATCGAAGACTATAGGTTATGTATTCCTGGAATAGACCCAGTGAAATAAGGTAGGGAAATCTATTTTTTCTTAGGTGCTTCTTGTATCTCAGAAAATCTCAGTAACTGAAAGAAATTCTGAGTTTCTAAATTATTTACATTTCAAAGATGTGTTTATATATGTGCCTGGATGGGTTGTTTTTTCATGAATTGTATCCATCTATGCAGTGCGAACCTTCTTATTCTCCTAACGAGGCCAAATTCTCACTTCTCAGAAATGGAAATAAAATATATTATGAAAATTTAGGTCATCCCTAAAGAACTTTTGGCATATAAGTCTTCATCCACATCTTTCATAAAAGAGAACATTTTTCTAATGTTGAGGTATATTTTCATAAAATCATCAAAGCATGCACAGTTGTAGTCATGGGACTTTAAACCGGGCTCATATTTGGACCAGATAAAAGGAACCACGCTTGTCTTTATCATAACATCTGAATGGCCAAGTAGATGCAGAAAATTCCTCTTCTAGGGAGCATCATAAATGTGGGGGCATTTATAAAACCCAAAGTTTACTATTTTATTAATACCAAGGAGAAAATGGTTTATTACAAATCAAGGGTTGCCTAAAAATTGAGAAGCAGCTATTTATGAAATAAAGCATTCATGCACAAGAGTGATGACAAAGTATTCCAAGTATTCCATATAACTCAGCTATATACTTATATACTGTATAACACTATAAATTTAGTATATAGTAGTATAGTTATATGTGGTTAAATATGTGTGTGTGTGCGTGCATGCGTGCGCTATCCAATATAAGACACACCATGAATACAGAGACATCAAAATATGAAAAAACATGTCTTATAATGGATGTAATACAGTAGTTTTATATATATAACTACAGTATATATAGTTATATATATACATATAAGTATATAGTCATATAGTTATTCCGCATGCTGCTAAAAAGAGGCTGAATGCTTCAGTGCCCAGAGGTATTCTATGGTATTTGCATGACTAATTTGAGTTGGCAAGGCTGGTGTCATACATTAAGATCCAGGAATCATGGCTTCTCTGTTGCAATCTCTATAGTGATAACCTACATCTAATCCAGGGTGTGTTGGTGCTTTTTTGCCCAAAGTAATCAACTGCATTAGGTTAATTCCAAAAGCAACAATTGAGAATTGATAGAAATCAGTGCACCTAAGGTGCTGGTTAGTACTAGTATGTGATCTCTCCAAAAAAAATTAGGGGGTGTAGGTAAGACTGAGAATTTAAAAAAAAAATCTGAGAAGAAAGCAATGACAAATGAATGTCTGCATGAAGTCACTAGGAGCCAAGCACAATTCAAAGGCAATTTTTTATTCAGTTGCATTATTATCAAATAGGAATTTAATACCAGATAAAACCAGCAAAGAATGTAAATTCACTAAATACTGCTTTCCGTGCCACTTAATTCCAAGGACATATTCTAAAAATATCAGCATGTACCTTTTCTTGGCTCTTTGCAAGAGAGACCTTGTTTGTATTCTATTCGTACAGCCAACGCAGGCAGGTTTGCAGCAAACCAGTTTATTTTTAGATTCTGCCTTGCCATTTATATCCTGCAAAATTATTCACCAGCTTCAGGTGACAGGTTATTTATTTATATAACTACGTCAGAGCAGGGCTTTCCTCCTCCCACTTTGAGCTTTCATGTGCAGCATGAGGCAGGTGGGAATTAATTTCAAATCACAAGTGAAGAATTTTCTGCTCAAAGTCAATTACTCCCTTGAGTTCATTCATATTCTGCAGTCAACACCTTGCCTGCTTCCTGCTGCTCTATGATATTTATACAAAGCTGATACCGGAGCGGACAGCAAAATGATAACAGAGCTTGGCTGGAATTCCTAGCTGGTTGTCAGTGGAGATGGATTAGCAATGATAACAAGGAAATACTATTTTCAAATCCTCCCTTTGAAGTATCCATTGAATTGACTGATGGTCAATTCACCATCTTCACCTCAAGTCTGAGATGAGACTTGAGATGAGATGAGATGCTGCTTATTGTTTATTGAGAATAGGTCTTCACAACAGTCTCCATTTTGATTGCAGCCTGGCACAAAGGCAGACCGAAGCAAGATCAGGTTTAAAGCCTGCGTCAAGATCATCCCTTCTCCCTTCTACCCCCAATGTTTTGTGCCTCCATGGCTATTTCTTCTTTGGCTGATGGACAGATCATCCAGCAGTCATTTTGGTGGACATATAGGGTGAGGTCAGGGAATATTATCTTATGGATGCCCTCCATGTGACTAGTATTACCACCTCTACCCACAAACCATTTCCCCCCCCCCGTCTCCTTGCTGCTTTCCCCTTTATTTCACCATCCTGACCCTCCATGATTGCTGGGGAGCACAGCCACTATTTCCAACATCGTTCCTTGGAAGGACCCATACTGGTGGACTTGAGTGCAACTTGCTGCTGTTAACTGGAGCCAGCAACAGTGTTTCTTGGTGGAAAACCAACACTCAAGCTTGGTTGCTTGAGAGAGAAGCAGGCAGCAGACTCTTCTTCTTTATTCCTTGGACCCCAACAGCTGCAACAGCAACCATATAAGGGCAATATATTTACTCCGTGTCTCAAAAATAGGTGGAAGCTCATCTCCAGAAGCATAAAGCTCATTTCCAGGAGCATCTCTCTAGACTTATCTCCCGGAAGACATTAACCCTAACATATCATTTATCATCTTTGGAAATTATTAGAATAATGATGATCAGAAATTATTGTTAATTATTAGAAATAATAAGGGAAATTATGAGAAGGATCCTCAATGAGATATCAACCTGCTAATGCAATTTGTAATATGATATGGTCCTCTCACAGGAGACAACTGTATATATACGTTCTAATCATAATTCGGCTCAAAAAGATCACTTATCGCTGTTGAAGCATTCAGAGTGCCTTTGATTGTAGAGTGCTTATAAATACCGTTCCCTAATGTACATTCTGAAATGCTGTGTCCCAAAAGACATTAGTTCTATATCAGAAATAGCACACTGTGAATTTGGCTGCAAACCCTATGTGCATTTAAAGTAACAGAATGGAGCACTGGAGTGATATTACATACACACTAGTATACCTGGACTGAAGCCACATGCTAATTATATATAATATGTAAGTATTATACTTGTAAGGGCCACCGGGCCACAGGTAGCAATATTTCTGTACCTTTGATTCAGTATCACCAAATATTCAATGAGAGTGGAGTACTCAAATGTTTTTGTTTTCTAACATGACACTTTCAGTTTAAATAGTAGGACTTGGTTCTCTGCCAACACTTCTCTAGAAAACCTTGCAAATACTTCTGTGTCTTGATGGTACATATTCTAAGTAGGGAATAATGAAAAATGTTTGTTACCACAGCCAATCACAGTATCCATCTTTAACCCATCATACATTTTCTGCATTTTGTTCAGAAGAGGAAAATAAAGGTCACAAGGAGGACTTGGCTAGAATAGCTAAGCCGTCCTGCGTGCACGTCCTTCTGCACATTCAGAATCTGATGAAGAACAGCAGGGAATATACAGAACAGCTAAAAATAGTATTTGCCTCGTATGTTTATACAGCATGGGATTGTTATGCTTTGTTTTGCTCATGTCCTTTACTATGAATAAATGTTCCCTGCAGCTTAGGACCAAGAAAAGTTTTGAAAAACAAAGCCTATTGAAAAATATGGATGTTATATGAGTCAGGGGGAATATTATATCTTTATTATTTTGTCTAAAATAGTGTTTACCCAAAATAAACTTTTTTTGTTATTCCCATAATAGATAACCCTATGTTCAAATGTGTAACCCATTATAGTAAAGTTCAACTAACCTGCCTGCAAAGCATGTCTTATTATTATGGAAAAATTTAAGGGATGGGTAACTAGCAGGTAATTAACCTATAGACTGTGCTTGAGTCATCAGTTGCAAAGGACCTAACTTTAGAAAGATTGGTAGCGCATGGCTGCTATTGGGGAGGAGAGATGGAAGGTCAGGAGTCCCAGGGGACACAACGGAGAGAGGTCAGGGATGGAGAAACAGTGAACAGACCAATGATATAGGGAATGAGCAGCCGTACAGTCAAAGGAACATTTACAGGGGGAAAAAGAATTTGGGAGGCGGAAAGGTGTGAATCAAAACAACTTTGGAGATGTCAAGAGAGAGCAGAGAATACTGGAGAAGACAGTTATAATAATGATGAATTTAAAAATGGGCTGGTAACGGTGGTCAGAAAATATTCCTACACAGCGATAAAAAGTGAGTTCCCTGGAAGTTGTATGGTGAAAGAAAAACATGAAGAAGTGCTAGGGAGAACTTTGGGACTGAATTGCATCAGTGTCGAGAAGAAATAAAGAAGCAGCTTGGAGATCATTGCTGGAATTGAAGGGTCTTGTATAAGAAGAGTATATCAAAAGAGCTCTATCTGGTTGGAAGATCACCGATTCCCAAGGTCATTTGGAGATGACCTTCATATCAAATCTACAGTTTACAAAAACTCCAGCTTTCAAAATGTGAGCTCAATTATACTTTGAAAAACAGATAGCAATTTCTTTTTTTTATTATTTTTAGGAAACAAATTTTAAAAAGTTTATATGAAACAATCCAGATAAGGCACACTGACCCATCATCATTGTCATTTACTATCAAAGACCAAGCCAAACAATTGAATCTTAAAATTATTTTCTCTTCCTCTTCCTCCTGTTGGGTAAAAATCATATTATTCTAAAAACAATTAAAGAAGCAACCAGTATTCTTCAAGAAGTGTTAATCTGCAAATCCTTATTTAAGGTCCATTTCTTTTCATGTGATGGCGCATTTTCTACTTTTCTACAATGCAGCCACCTAAATTTGGATTTTGCCTATTCACGTGACAATCCTACCACAGAACTTTTAAATGATCAACCTATAGCAAAATTTATTATAAGACAGCATTTTTTTCTATGTGTGAGTGGGTGTCTTTTGTTTCGGGACTGATGAGAGACCAATTTTATTTCAGATATGGATCCAAGCTATAAAAAGAAACAGGCCTTTAGAACAGATTAATCTCAAGGTTGGACGCTTCAAATTATTACAGAATTTAAGGTTTTGTGTTGATTCTGAAGGTTTCCAGATTTATGTAGATGCAACAATGTCAGTTCACTAAAAATCCTGAATTGATTCAGAACCTCATGTCTCATTTCCCTTTTGTGTGCAAATGCTTTAATTTACTATTAATATCTACAGCTTTGGAAGGAGCACCAAGCTTTGGAAGGCCATGGCTTCTACATACTTGTCTTAAATTAGATGTAGCAATTTGTAGCTCAAAAATGTGTCTATGCTGTGACACATTTCTGCAACTTCTAGAGTCTGTCAATATTTTGCCACAGTTCAGCAGAAATGAACTGCTGAATTATTTTTGCTAACCTGATACTTTTTTTTGCTTTTAAATGTATGCACATATTTTAACTAAAACAAGTGCTTTTTGCCCTGCCCCTCCTGACAATACTTCTATGTCACTTTCATGCCTTCTGTGGTCCCAAAGGCCTTTTCCCCCTCAAGAAGATGAAGTATGCGTATTCCATAACTGAAAAACATACTTAACTCCACTTTAAATTCTAGTTAAACATCAATATTTAGTACAACTCATTGTAGTTAATTAATGTCAGTCATAACAATTTATGTTTGATAGAAGAACTACAGGGAGGAGGTAACTCTAGGATCTTCTCCTGATCCCTTCAACAGAGTGAAGAAACAGGAAATGTGACATCTCTTCTGGCCTTGAGGATCCTCAGCTTCATTAATAAATCTTCTCCCAATGGTACAGATGAGATCCATACGTGACTTTCTTTACCTGTGTAAAAATACATCTAAATCTGCCTCCAATTTTTTTTAAGTACTTTACAAAATGTGTAATTTAGATCCAAATTAGCTGTATTTGGGTTTCAGCTAAAGGCATGATAATTCTTTGAAAGCAATGTGTTTGATTGAAAAAAAACCTTTCCTTCAGAAAAATATGAGACTGCTTAAGACAGCACAAGTCTACTCATTAAAAACAAAAAGATAATACAGAGATTAGAGACTGCAGAAATTCCAACCCCTTGCTAGTCGAGTCCTATCCATCATAATAATGAGAATGCTGAAAAGAAATAAACGGGATTCCTAGTAGATAGAAAAAAATATCAATGAGTAATTTAAAAGACAAAGTTGATCGATAGCCCCTGCAAGAACACACCTATGCTCTCTATTTTTTCCTCACTAACTTGCTGAAAACATCATACACTTCTGGTTTCTCTTGTGCAAACTGCTCCACTGTATTCTTCTGCAACCAATCAGATGAGCGCATTTGTTGCTGAAGGAGACCAATTAGATCACCCAAGGTGGAACTCCCGGAGGAGGTTGATTCCTGGTGGTGAGACACAAAGATCACTTCATCTGAGCTGTCTACTGTGCCTTCTGATTCAGACAGACAAAACTGATCTTTATCTTCATTTAGGATTTCACGCTCTTGTTCTTCTAGTACTTCACAGATTTTCTGCATTGCTGGAAAAGCAGGAGGTGGGCAATAAGGGAAATAGATAGGATGAAATAAAAGTTGGATGCGGATATTTGAGAATATCTTAATAACAGTCAAAAATACATGTTTCCCAATCTTGACAACCAAACCAGGGCATACAAAATCTTCGCCAGACCAATCCTCGAATACAGTTCATCTGCCTGGAACCCATACCGTTTGACAGACATTAATACAATCGAACAAGTCCAAAGGTATTTTACTAGAAGATTACTCCGTTCCTCTACCCTCAAT
>JANHFO010004003.1:58055-74558 GCA_032468095.1 Pareas carinatus
GCCTACCGTCCTTGTCCTACTGTCCCCATTTACTTGTTCCTACTTATATGTTCATATATGTTTTTGTTTTGTTTTTTTACCCTTTACTATTGTTGATGTTCTATATGCTTGACTAAAATAAATAAATAAAATAAATAAATAAATACTGGCTGGGGAATTCTGGGAGTTGAAGTCCACTCACCTTAAAGTTGTCAAGATTGGGAAACCCTGAGCTAGATCAATAACTCAGACAATAAACTAACACTGGATTACATGGAAATCTACACCTGCCACTAACAATTACTTTTTAAATACATACTTACAAATGCACCATTTCAGGACTTTTCAGTCCACTTATGCCTTTCAAATTTTGTTCAAATCAGCTAAGTAAAGTATGATTTATTACTTCCCAAAGACGCGTCCATGATTTGAGGGTTACATACTCCTACTTCTCTGGTTCTAAAATGTACATCTGTCTCTCAAATGGTTAAAAATAAACACAATAAAACCAGAATGCAAAGAAGAGGTAGGATGATGAAACTAAGGAGGAAAGAATGACATACATAACATTTGGCCAACCAAGTTAAGAACTGTCCATCAGTTGTGTGCAAATCCATCCTATCTAGTATTTAGTTTTTAATTCCATTTGCTCAGGACATCAACATCTTATCTTATATGGCAGAAGTTTGAATCACCTATTGGGCTAATCTTGGATAGAATATAAATAAGGAGAGCACTAACCAATTTGCAGCCGATTCATCTTGTCAGCAAAGATGATGCGGAACCAGCCAGGCTCCTTACACCGAAATGAGTTACCAGGCGAGAGTAAGACCTTTTTGTCCAGGAAGCGTCTCCACAGTAGCATCTCCTCTTCAAATGTTCTTTTTCTTAAATACTGGAATCGGTTAAGAGAGTAAAAGAATGAAAAAAAAAACCAAACTAACTCTTAGTCCTGTATCAATCATTTTCAAACTGGAGAAAATGTAACCCACACAGGATGGGGTAGACGATTTGCGTCTTCAGATGTGGCATATAAATTATAACCTCTAGGAGCTCCAGCCAACTCAGCCAATGATGAGAGATGCTGAGATCTACAGTTCAGCAATCTTTGGAGACCACATATTCCCTATCTCTGCGCTAGAGAAAAAAGGTAGACTGACAATCGAGCAAAAAAGTAAAACCTCTTATCCTAACAGCAATAACAAAAAAGCAGGTGTTCATGATGTGAGGATGCAAATACCCTTTTCCCCTGAAATTAAAACCTAATTGGAAAATAAGCCCTAGCATGATTGTTCAGGATGCTCGTAATATAAGCCTAATCCCCAAAATAAACCCCAGCTAAGATCACCAGCCAGACAGGTGCATTTAGTACCACATTTCCCCGAAAATAAGACCTAACTGGAAAATAAACCCTAATGCGTCTTTTGGAGCAAAAAATTAATATAAGACCCGGTCTTATTTTCAGGGAAACACGATATGCATGCAATGTATGTACATACAAAAACACACTCACAATGACAGGTATATTTCAGTCTTTCAAAACATGGGTCTCTCCAGTTATATCAGAAACATAAGTCCCACATTTTTAAATATGTATATTTGAGCCACAACCATTTCCCCACAAAAAAATTTAATTTTAGATATTGACTTGATTTCTGTCAAACCTTTCCTGAGTCCAAGAAGAAAATTTCTGGCCTATCCAATCCATCCATTATTTTTCCCCACAAAGATCAATCAAATTAGATTATAAAGACATTCTTTTTGTGTGTCACAATAAACTAAGTGGAATTTGAAAGCAAATGCAAGGTACAAACAACAGAGAAGACCAGTTGCCTACTTGTAAAAAGAACCATTAATATAGGGCATCTAAAGACCACTGACCTTTCGGAAGTCAGTCCATATAAAAAACCCCGCACTACGGTTGAGAAAAGGAATACCAAGGGTCTTGAGTTCATCTGTCACAAAAGTGTGTGCAGCTTTTAGTCTCTCATGATTTGCGCGTAGGTACACTTGGTTGATCCAATCTAGTCAAAAGTTGAAAGACATTTAGCAAAAACACAAATCGGTATTACTGCTTAGTTTCGAGAAGATCAATGGATGGATAGACTCCATTGAGAATATTGTCTGCCCTTTATGAAAAATAAGGCAACATTCATACTCCACCTCTGCATTTGTAGACATCATCTGTCACTGACACTTTACTGAGTAAAGAACATGTATATGTAAACTAGGCCATAGAGAAAGAAATGGTCCAAGGTTATATATTTGATGTATATGAGTGGGAAGATACACATGTGTTTAAGTGAAGGAGGACAATATGAACAAAGTCTTGGTACAATCCCAGATTTGTCAAATTGGCAGTCACCTTCAATATTTGCTATTAATTTTAAAATCTAAATGCCAAAATCTGCTATTAATTTTAATTTAAAAAAAAAATAGATTTGGTTTAAATCGGTTTTATATTGCATTTTTTAAAAATTTTCGCCATCGAATTTACATTATTTTTAATTCTTTCTTAAATTTGCTGTATATCTTATGTGTTTTTTAAATGGCTGTACACCGCCCTGGGTCCCTTTGGGGAGAAGAGCAGTATAAAAGTTGAAACAAATAAATAAATAAAATAAATATATTACCTGAAATCCTAGGATAAAACTCAAAAATATACAACAGTTCGGGTCTTCTCTCGTGTAAGATGGAGAGTATCTTGGCGACGTTACTCACCTCTGTCTCTCAGTAGCTGGGCAATTTGGTATTGAATAGGTCCACAGATATCATGAATATAAGCAAAAGAAGTCATAGCATTTATAACATCTTGGTTCAGTGTGTACAAGGCACCAAATCGGACTCCAGACATGGCAAAATCCTGTAAATGATGAGAAGTATTACCAATCCAGCTTCCATAATGTAAATAAATATTTTGATTCAACCAATGTTCATATTTCAAGAATTTAATTGAGTATCACCTGAACATTAGTAGAATAATACTTACCTTACTAACACCCCACATCACATGAGTCCTTTGTGGATCAGGCAATCTGGTAAGAAGGTAAGAAGAATACTGTTATGAATATTTTCAATAAATAATTGAGACTTCTTCATCAACCTTTTCCACCCTCATACTTTCTAAATATATTTGACTACAACTCCTAAAATTTACAGATCGAAAGCCACATTATTGGTATTTTCTTGATCATCAACCCAGAATTCCAAAACTACGAAGAACATAATTAATAATTATCATCAATATTGTTAATAGAAACTTTGTTCCATAGGATCAAATTAATCACCTGTTAACTTTGTGAATATGGAAAAAATGGAGAAGCTGATACAAATCATTAAACTTTCCCATCACTTGATTCATTCATCAACAGCAGTTCTATAAGCCCCATCTACCATACTCAGCAGTCCAACCTCCCACCCCTCAAAAAGGGTCGAAGGTCTCCTTCCTTCCTGAAAGCTATGTATTCTCAAATGTATTTCAGAAAGGAAAGGGGAGATCAGCTTCTTTGCCTGCATGGATGCATCCATACAATTTTCTTAACCACATTTTGGAGATGGTTTCCTATTGTCTTTTCCTCAGACAATTGGGTGTCCTTCATCAGAGTATTAATCTGAGCTGACCATGCTTAGCTTCTGAAATGAGTCAATGTCACTGCTAGAAAAATGTGAGAACAATATAAAGTGGGAAGCAAAAGAGCTATTCTCTCTGTGGTGCTTTCTTAAAATGAGGAAAAATTAAATAGCAAAGATGCCTTCTGAATCCACAAGATAGTGTATATATGTTTTTTTTCTGGGTGAAGGCAATGTTGTAATGAAATGGTTTGATGTTGGATTTGCAGTAGATAGAGAAATCCCATGCAGGTAAATCAATTAAAAAAATTAATTTAAGAATTAAGAAATATTCCCTCCCCTATAAAAAGAAAATAAAAAATAACAATAGTATAAATTTAAAAAAATAAAGCCACAAGATACACTGGTGAAGAAACACAAAAAAAACCCTTACTGTTCTCGTTTAGGGAATATAGAATATTTTAGTTCAAAAAACAATTGCCACTCCTATTATTCACAGATTGCCTTATTTATGTATTTTATTAAATGTATAAGGCTTCCAACTATATAATGATTTGCTACTAGATGTATGAAGCTGTAAAGCAAATCTTACCTGTCCATTTCTAGTACACTGTGAAATGTGACAGAATCATCAAAAACTGACAGCATATAGATCTCATCAACGATCACATGCAACTCATGTCTAGAACAGAGAGAAATAAGGACAGAGAGGGCGTCAGCAATTGGACGGAAAATGGCCTGCTCTCATGAAATAGGCAAGACATCTGCATTCTTTCATGGACAGTCACTATAATGATTCGCTAGAAAAGAACACCCATGATTCTAAGATAAGATAATAAGAGTTGAGTTCAAGCACCAGCAGTTCAAGAACACACTCATTGCTAGAGATTACTACAGCAAAGCCTCAACAGATATTACCATCTTCCCATAAATGCTTCGATACAGCCCACTGATTAGAGTTTGGCATAACTCTTCCCTTCCTTATAGAGGAATTAAAACAATGAAATTAATGAAATGGAAGCAAATTAGAAATCCCAGTCTCCATTTATTTTTATTTATTTATTTTATTATATTTATATATTGCCCTTCTCCTGATGGACTCAGGGCGGTGTACAGCCAGGATAAGTCCTACAGTCTTATCATTGTCTAACAACTGAATCCTACTTCCTTAAATTCTTATTTGTTGCCCTCTTCCACCACATTTTTTACTTCAATTTTTTGTCCCTCTTTGTCTCTAATGGAAACAGAGGATGATACTCTTCAGTGGCTCTAGTCCTATTGAGCTGGATGCTGGAAAATGGTGCCAAGTTTTTTTAATTCATGGCAGGTGCACCAATTAAACAAGCCTGTTTCCTTTTCCATGCTGTTCAAAATCCACATAAAACCCTTGAAGTTATCTGCAAATGCAATGTTGGAATAATTAATTCTGTTCATCCTGTTCATTAAATTCAGGTAAAGCTGGTCATAGTCTAAATTCGTATCAAAAAGGCTGATGTAAGTAAAGACCAGTGAACGTCAGGACCCAGAAAGTCCTGGAGAACTTAGGATGCTATTATTTTTGTAAACCCTTCTCTCACATAAAACTGCTTCCACTTGAAAGTTATGATTTATGGTATTTGCATTCCAGGTTCTGGCCAGCAAGTTACAGAAAAGTCTCTTAAATACTTTCAAAACCCATAATGTAACAACTGTTTCTAATATGCAGAAATGTTCAAGGCTAACCAGGCAGCATACCATATTTCCATTTTTGGACCATCAGATTCTCTAAAACATGTATGATTGTCAAACCTTTTTGCAAATTCCAAGTAGTCCTGTAACTCTGACAGAGAATAGACATCCCCCAAAGGATTTTGTGGATTCAGGAGAATTAAACCCCTTACTTTGATACCCTATAAAAGAAATAAGGGCATTTAAAAGTGCACATATATGTGGGAACTAAACACATCAACGTATCAAATGCAGCCTGTTAGGAAACCTACTATTCTACAGGGATGTGATTGTAAAAAGCTGACTTTTTATTAAGTGGCTGAAGCATGCAGGTTGATTTCACTCTAAAACAGCACATTCTACAGTGGGACAATTTTCTTTTTATGCCTGACCCTGACCGATTTAAATCCTCTCCCCTGAATTAATCTCAAAGAACAGTAGCTGCATCCTTCCTTAGAAGTGCTTTGGAAAAATAGTGCAAGAAAGTGTGTTATAAGAAGATGACAGGTATTTTCCAAGTCTAGAAGCTGCGTCTTTCCAATGTCCCATCTCAGTTAATAAAATTGTCATGAGTATTTTAGAGTTGCAGACTTTCTATTTCACTTTAGCCTACTATAAATTCTTTAATAATTATTAAAACATAGAATATTAAAATATGTTTAATTGATAAACACCCCAGACACAAAATGTAGAAAGGATAATAAAATAACTTAAGGATTTTAAAATTCTCTACGTCAGTGAGCCATACTGAAGAAAAAAAGGTTTTCTAGTGAACCTTGCAAAAAAAAACCAATTATGACAGAAACACAAATGGGAATCTTTGCTAAAGCAAATTTCTTTGTCTTATCTTCATTAAGCTATGTTAGGTTAGCAAGAGGTCCCTTATAGGTAGCGCTCTGATCTTCATTTCTTTCAAAGTCAAATAGGATTGAGGGAATTCCTGGTTGAAGGTAATACTTAAAGAAAATATTTATTCATTCTAAAAGTTTAACACAGAACAAGTAAAGTTGCTCGAATGAGCTCATATTACACTTGATGGCCAATGTTTAGAAAAATAGTTAAGGCTGGCAGACTAGACTAGTTTGGCACTGGAATAATCTAGCAAGAACTGAATCGGCAAAATTCACCTCTGATTGGGCCTCTTGCAAGCCCTTTTTTAGCTTATCCACTGTGAGTTGGAATGGACGAGTGCAACTGCCAGTGACCTGAAATATACCAAACAAGAGATTGAATAGCGGCTTTCAGATCCCCTGCATGTAACAGTAATAAGGTATATCATTAACCAAGGTGGCATCATTCAGGCATTCACAGAACTTGGAATCTGCGCTGTATTTCAAGATAGATATTTCAGTATGAAAAATCTTGGAATGCTAATCTAAACACAAGCAGATTCTTTTTATCCATATCACCAAATGTTTATACCCTCCATGTCCCTATGATCTATTTTGAATTCCAAAATTGCTCTCCTACTTCTATATCACCAACATTACCATTGACATTCTGCTAGTCCAACCCAACAGAGAACACTTAGCCTATGTGGGGGCCAACAAAACTGGTTACAAGCTTATTGTTTCTATAAACAAATGATAAAACCAGAAAGCTGAATAGAGTGCCAAGAGATTCCAGAATATGGTGGTCATCCATATAGTTCCTTACCTGGCTATCTAAATAGGCATAAACCAGTTTGACATTGCCACACAGGTACACATCTCTGATTATTCCACCATAGAAAGGAGTAGCAATCAGGAACGCTTCTGAAATCAAAAAAATAAAGACAATAACCCACTGCTGCTTCTTATTTTACTGAAGATCAGGTGAATTACTTATAAGCTTTGATCTATATGTTAATTTCAGGATTAATTTTGATTCTGTAGTCTGCAGTTCTGATAGTTTTAATGTTATTTCCGCACTTTGAAGCCAATATATACACTCCTCAGTGGAATGGAAAAGGATTTTTTAGTTTAAAAAAAACTGTATTCAAGAATTCAGTCAAATTATCAAACAACATGGTTTTTTTTAAGAGCTAAGGCAGAGCAAGCAATTTTATTTTCAGTTGCGATAGTACAAGTTAGATGGTTTTATTGGGAAAGCGTCGGAGATTATGAGAAGATGGTGGCTGCATAATTTGCCCACCCCTGTGAGATGAAGTCTTACCCAGCTTGCCAAGTACAATTGTGTCAATTGTAACTCCCATCACACACTATCATCAGGGGCATTAGGTTATGGAAGATTATGCTAGGGCAATTCAAGCATATGACAAAAAAGACTAACAGAACAGACTCAGACATCCATTCCATTGAAAAAGGTAACACAGCTCATTCATCTCTAGATAGGTCTTTCCCAAGAATCTCTTCCTGAGGAGGAAATGAACACTATGCTGAGTCCATGAAAATATGCTGCACACCTTTCTCCTTTTGGATTTAACACACCGCCTCCAAAAACTGAAGTATTGTGGGACAGAGGAAGTCTGGTAAGTCCCAGATATAACAAAAACCTCTTGTGATTTCCCAGCTCACCATTTCTACAGAACATTTAAAGCAGAATAGAATACAAACCAAAAGGAAAACTGTATAGATTAAAACAAAAATAATTACTTTTTCTGAAGCCCTGTCCTCAGATTTAACATGGAAATATCTATATAATTATGGGAATTCTATATTTTTTTCTGTTTTCCACTGTATTCTTGGATACAGTGCACACACTCATCAAACATATGAATGTTGTGTATTAATGTACACCTGAAGTAATGCAGAATTTACTAAGAACAAAAAGAAATAAGTTCCATTAATACTACACAGGGGTATGCCTGCACGTTCTTTTTTTTGTAAATAATTTTTTATTTCAGACAAACAAATAAATACACAAACATACAAGCATACAATGGTGGTCAGGAGAGAAAATCTCATTACTTAACATATAAACAGGTGTTTAAGAGACCTGAAGATAGCGAGCAAATATGAAGGCAAAATCCATGAAAGATATTTTTTCATCTCTATCAGCAATTACTGTTTAAAAAAGGAGGAGATTTTACACAAATTACATCTCTAACAAAAATGATTTCCTACCTCTTCAGAGAGATTATGTTCAAGAAAGGAGGAGGAGATTTAGCATCCAGGTTTCTTTCAAATTCTCTAATTATATCTTTTTCCCGTCATCTTTATTTTCTTTCTCTTCCTTCCATCCATCTTCCATTATTCCTTCCTCTTCTCTCTGGCTTCCTTATTACCTCCTAACTTTAAACCTTATCACTAACGCTAATCCTATCCCTAATCCTTCCCCTAACACTAACACTAAACTCTATTCCTAATCCTAAACACCCTCTCCCTAACCTTATCCCTACTCTTAAACCCTATGACTTTCCCTATCTCTACTCTAAACCTAATTCTATAAACTAAACTTAAACCTAACCCTTACTCCCCTATCTCTTCCCCTTATTCCTATATCTCTTCAGCCAGCTTTCTTCAAACCTTATCTCCCTTCTTAACCCTTTCCTTTACTTTCTCATCTCTTCACCTTCCTTCCACTTTCCCATTCTTCTTTCCTACTCCCTCTTCTTTTCCTCCACCTTTCTATCTGACACCCTCCAACTCTTACTCATCCTCTAATTACTTCCATTCTTATTTTCCCCTTTCTCAATCTATCTCCTTCACCTTTTCTTTCTCTTGTCCCCTAACTTCCTCTTACCCTCAAACTTACCTCTCCTCTCCGTCCTCTTTCTACTCCCTGTTCTCTTCCTGTATTTTCCTTCTTCTCTTTCTTCCCTCTTCCTTTTCTCTTCTTCTTTGACAGCCTGATTTCAAACAAATACTTCTTTTTACTCAATCATCTTTGTACCCATTCTGTTTTTACCCCCTCTTCCTCTTTTTTAAAAATCCCTTAATATTTATAATCTATATCCTTTATTTCATTTCTCCTCTCCCTTTTTTCTTAATTATAACATTTAGAGAGATTGCCTTTTATTAAATTGAATTTCCTCCTTTCTTCTTCTGGAGTGACTAAGAATAAACAATTTCCACATTTAACTTCTATTTCCTTTACAGGTTTACTACTTTAAACATCTACTTTACTCAAAACTTTCCATTTTATTTAGGGAAGGCTAGAAAATAATTTATCTCATCAATTAAATTTATTTTCTTAATTTTCTAGTTCAGTAATTTAATATTTTTTCTTCAAACTATCCGTCTCCTTTTTG
This sequence comes from Pareas carinatus, assembly GCA_032468095.1. Classification (NCBI taxonomy): domain Eukaryota; kingdom Metazoa; phylum Chordata; class Lepidosauria; order Squamata; family Pareidae; genus Pareas; species Pareas carinatus. Next base: position 67,504 of record JANHFO010004003.1, read on the forward strand.
TAAAAAAATATTCAATACCAGTTTCCTTCAAAAATCCAATTCTTTTTTTCTAACATTGTTGTGGCCACTTAACATTCGTTACTCCTCCTTGTCTTAAATTTTAATTTAATAATATCATAGGTTCTTTATAAAGTACACATCTTTTAAGATTTTTACTTCAACACCAACCTTTTCCAAATCAATTTCATTTGTCTTCTCAGTATTTTAACCTCATTACAATTAAATTTAGTTGCTCCACCTTATTGCTCTATTCCTTTTAAAACATCATCCATCAACATAGTCATAATCAATTTTATTTATTCTATTATCACAATCATGGAGCAACTAAGGCTAGCTAACTTCCACACTTAACTTCCATTTTTCTTTGCAAATTTGATACTTTAACAGTCTAGTTTACCCAAACTTTTCCCAATGTATTTAGAGGGGACCAGAAAATAATTTACCTCATTAATTAAACTTATTTTGTTGATTTTGTAACTTGATAGTTTGACAATTTTTCTTCAAATTATGGATCTCCCTTTTACAAATATTCCATACCAACTTCTAATTCCAGTTCATTTCATTGTTTTGACCATGTTACATTCATCACTCCACCTTCTTTCCCTTAATTTAATTTAATGACATCATACCTTCCCTTTAAAATACCCATCTCCTTTTAACATTTCATGTCAACTTCTAATTCCAATTCATTTCAACATGTTTTTGGCCACATTACATTCATTACTCAACAATCTTCAAACATCAATTTCATTTATCTTATCCATCTTTTAACTCCATTTACAATCAATTTAAATTACTCCAGCTTAGTTTCCTTAATTTGAGTCTATGGAGAGGAAGGGCATATAAATATGAAAAAATAAATAAATAATTTCCCTTTTGTGACATCACGACTTCCCTTTAAAGTACACCATTCCTTTTAAAACATAATTCATTAACGTAGTCATAATCAATTCAGTTATTATTTTATTCCTATTTTAAATTATTTTATATCACAACTATATTCTCTAGCCAATACCCTTCTGCCACCACATCTCTTTAACATATAACATTATCACTTGTAAGTTCACATTTACTTTATACAATCTTCTTCCCGTCTATGATCTCCAATCTTTTTTCTTCCAGCATTCCTGTTTAGTTCCAATCTCACCAATTCGAGTGTTTCCATCTTTTCCCTCCAAACCATTACTTCCACCTCCATATCTTTTTGGGCAGAATTTTTTACAATGTGTTTCTTTTTGCAGTCTTTTAAGAAAGGTCTCAAATCTTTTCATTTTCTTACTCCCAGTATGAGCTGTTCCACATCTTACAGGTTTCTATTTTCTGTTTTCCTTTCTGAGTCTCTTTAGCCTGCTAATGTCCTTATTAACTTCTTCTTTCCCAAATTTCTTTTTAATTTGTTGCTTCAATGATACTTCTTTCTGTATTCTCAGTTCTTTAACAATCAGAAAAAATCTAATCATGAAAGGGAATTGCATCGTTTCCTCTTCTTGCTGCTTACAATCCATTTTGTCTGTGATTTTATTCTCTCAAATTCCAAGACTCTGATTCTCAAATTTTAAATCTTAACTTTTATCATACACTGTTTTTAATCCTTCCATTTAAGCTCAAGTCCAAATTTATTTTCTCAATATCCAATATTTTAAAAGTTCTTTCCCGGCTCTCCACTTTCCAAATCTGTTCCCCTCTCTACCAAATCTTCTTATTGTCCTTTACACTTTCACTCGCCATCTTACAAATCTTTACTGGACTGAATTGCATTATTTTTATCGTTCATTTGCCCTTTCAACATGCCATTATTGAGGAAAATACGTGAGTAAAAACATTTTTTTCTGACCAGGTTGGCGGGTTCCTTTCTTTGACTTCCAACTTCAGTTTGATTTTTGTTTCTGTCCTCGGTTCCCGTCTTGTGCCGTTTTGAAGTGCCTCTTCCCCTGCTTGGAGAATGGGGAAAAAAGCTATCTGGTTTGTGCTGACTGCCGTCAAACACTCCTTCCGACTTTGCCTCCCTCTTCGGTTGCTTCTCCGAGGTGACTTTGGACCTTTATGGTCCTCAATGCAGTGAGAGAAAAGGACTTTCACTGCCGGAGCCCCAGCTGCTAAGTCCTCGTTTGCTGAGAACCGGAACCAGAAGCCAGGAAGACTGATTTTTGAAACTGTTAGCAAATGCAAACACATTGAGAAGTCAACTTCACTGTATAAGGTTAGATTTTGATTGTGGGCAGTTTGTGTCATTCAAATCTGCAAGCCCACTAAAAACTTTGCACTGGAAATTTATTTCAGGGTTTCTTCTGTGATAGACCAGTAGAAATGGATCTGGAGGGGATGAAAAATGGAAGACCTTCTTCCAAAGAGAAAACAAATGCTCATGAGCATAGGTTGAACTACTGAAACCCAATATTCACGCAGACCTTAAGTGAGGGAAGAAATAAAGGGAGATTTTTGAACTCTGAAATGGATTTACTTAAATTGAGTTGACATCATGCAATCAACAGCAAAAAGAGGAAATTGTCATGTCATAAGTCTCTAATATTGTTTGCCATTTGTTTCACTGGTCTTGATCCCTGTTTTTAACAGAAGCTTGTATCTCCTAGGAACTGAGCAAATATGTTGTATCCATTAGTGAGCATTGTTGAAAATTATTTCTGCAAAAGTAAACACTAAAACAGAAGGCATTTTGAGTCAATCAAGAATCTAACATTGAGGATTACTTAAAATGTATAATAATATATATATTGCTTTTATTGAATGCATGATAAATTTGACATCTAAAGAAATAGAAATACACAGCAAATCAATTCTAGGTCGCACAAAGGAACTACAAGATAGTATAAAGATGAAACTGATTTTCAATGTTAAGGTTTAAATAGGTATATTCTTAGCATGAAAATTATAGACATAATTTGTTTATAATTTTGAGTTGCTTCTGATATGAATAAAGAAGCATAAAAATTGCTAGCAAGAGTTCAGTTGCTAATGGAATTTTCTAAAGAATGTTCTTGAACAAAAACATTCTGTTCTCAGAACAGAGAAATTAGTGAGGGTTGAAAATAGTAACATACTTTATTTTTTGTGACAGCCATGTGAAATATTGCCTTCCATACCATAGCTGCTGTATTCATACAGCACATTCATCTTTGATAGGTGCAAGACTAGCAGTTCCACAATGTGATGGGAGGCAAAGCAAGTGAAAATGAAATCCAAAAATTGTCACGTTTTGATTTTCAATGTTGCTAATTGAGAATGATTATTTTTATGGACAAAATACTGCTAATACAAAGTCCCTTGTTTTTCCTAGTTTACCATCACTTTTGATAGGGAAGCATTATAATGGATCCCATTTGTGAATGATCACATGTTGGATTGAATGCAAGAGACAGTAGTCATAAGATTCTTGTATCTGCCTTACAGTCCGAGATAAGTTATTTCCCAGTTTTATTGATATGGCTTTTTCTCCTAAAAGAAATCTTGTATTTGAAAGAAGCCAAAAAAATTTAAATCTCTAAGAGATTTAGAGAGACAGTTTTGTGTAGTGGTTAAGGCATCAGACTAGAGAGTGGGAGACTGTGAATTCTAGTCCCAGCAACTTTATCTTAGCCCTGGGAAGGAGACAATAGGAAACCCCTTGGTAAGAAACCTGCAGGGACATGTCCAGGAGTTGGACATGGTTGAATGGAAGAAAAAAAAGTTCATTACATAATTCTAATACAATTCTATTTTTATGCAGCTTCTTGTCAACCTTCCTCCTGTAACGAACGTAGTGAATGTGTGGAGACCATTGGGAACTATACCTGTCAATGCTACCCTGGTTTCTATGGGCCTTCATGTGAAAATGGTGAGTCTGCTGGAATCAATGCAATTTTCCTTCTATTGTGATTAGGTGGTATAGAAGCAGCAACCATAAGGGAAGGAGGCATGTTCCCAGCAAAGATAACAGAACTAAGTATTCCAGTTTCCATTACACAGTACTGATACAGTCAATGTGATTCCCTCATGCAAGAGCAAACTACATGAAAAATGTCACGTCCACTTTGGTCCTCAGTCTCTAAAGCATTACAAGCATTCTATTTCAGCTCTATTATTTTCTCTGGGGATAAGCTGAACTGTCTCCCAGTTATTTTTCCAAGAAGACCTTGGTCACAAAGGAAGAAAATGTTTTCTCTTTGGTGAGTGGGAACTCCTATGTTGTGATTTTTGTTTAGTGTTGATGAAACTTACTGATTTTATTTGAAACAATATTTAAAGGAATTCGCTGTGCTAACATTCTGTAAAACACTGCAAGTAGCACCAGGCAAGTTGCACCAGTTACATCATAGGGGTGCAGTATGAAAGAGAGCATGGATTCGTAAGGTTAGCACTGAATAACCAATTGAATTTTTCTTTAGAGATTTTTAAGTCTGATAATACATCAAAACTTTTAAATTCTTACAACATCATCTGCTTTTCTATTAAGTTATTTGCAAGCATAATGAAAAATATCAGTGAAAGAAATGTCATTCTAGCAATACACTGAAAACAACAGGACAATTCAAGCAGTTTTTCTTTAGTAACGTGGCTTGTGTTTCCTCATACTGCAGGTTGGTTTTATAAACATAGGATAATGGTTTGTCAAGAAGTGCCCTAAGATATTTTAGATCATGTTGTGTCCCAACAAGATCTGGCGTAAAATGGTCAGATCTCTCAATGTCACATAAGCGCACACACCAGTCACGAATCAAGCAACTGTCAAATGTTGCAGATTTGCCTGGGTTCATAGCGTGCAAAAATAAGTTGGGTACAACTGAGAGCTGTCAAAGTTATAAAAGGAAGAGCGTGCTTTCAAGCCACGACTTCTGTTTGCTTCTGTTCCTTGTGCTTATTGCTAGTTCTTACCTTAATAGATACATCTGGTTCAGCAAAGCCTCGTCATCTCTGCCTCATCCACTACACTAAAGATCATAAGTGGTCTTTCAGCAACTTTTGTTCAATGAAGTGATGAGCCCATGTTTTCAAGAAAATTAGATCTCTTGCTATTAAAATAATTGTCATATTCTTTCGGGAACTTTTAAAAAGTTGAGATTTTGTGTTAATGGACAATTTAGATGCCAAGCCCTTGAATTCAATAGAATTCAAGAACTTTCCTACCTTTGTTGAAATATAAGAAAAACAGTTTTGTTAGTGATGATGATGGATTAATGTTATCTTTTTCATGTCATTATTTAGTTGTAAAATGCAGCAAATTTGGCCCTCTCCATCAGGCCCTGCTCATGAATTGCACTCATCCGCTGGAGCAGTTCAGTTACAGATCTCATTGCAGCTTCAGGTGTGATAAAGGTTTTACAATAACTGGGCCAGTCAACTTGCAATGTTTGTCATCTGGGCAGTGGACGGTGGAGGTACCTCAGTGTGCAGGTATGACCTAACATGACTGGTGCCAAGCATTGGTACAATGGATCCTTGCCAAGGCTATAAATTGGTATTGGGTTAGCTGAGTAAAATGGATGAAGGCTTCTACAATCTTGCTATGTTTGAGAATCAAGTAAAATTTTCATCCGACAATTATCCTTGTTATTTTATTATTTAGAAAATAAGTAGGGATGAAAACAAAATTTATTCAGCTTGTGTTTTAATGTGAAAATTTAAATCTTAACCCATATTTCCCAAACTACTATGTAAACTAAATTGCTGTTATATACTAGATATGTACTCTTATGAATTCGGTATTAAGGTATAAATAGAAAGAGATACAGCAGTGTGAATATAAGGTATTAGATAGGGCCATTGACTTATCAAAATTGATTTAATAGGAGAACCTGTGTATAAAGACACATGTAATAGAAGAAATATATTGACCATGTATATTGTTTTTGATGTAGGCCTTAAAAACTACATATCAATGCATAAATGAAAGAAAACATTCTTAAAATAATAGCTATTTATTTATTTATTTCACTTTTTCATTTTTCATCAATTTTGCAATTCATCTTTAGTTTCTGTTTCCCCGAATGCCAGTTTTTGCATCGAGTGCATAGATATGTGAGAAATCCAGTGTTGACTGCCTATCTACCTATCTTTTCTAAACAGACTGTACTGGATTCTGTAAAATTCAACAACTTGCAGTCTCATTTGTGACAACAATAAGAAACAATTATAATTTTAAAACTATACTTTTGTGTGTAATATATTAAATATACTTTTACAGATTAATATTTTATTAATAGAATAGAATAGAATTCTTTATTGGCCAAGTGTGATTGGACACACACAAGGAATTTGTCTCCGGTGCATAAGCTCTCAACTGACATATAAAGTACAATGATGAATTATGATCATAATCATAAAATACATCCATTGTGTCATCATGTCAAAAAATAAAGTCATGTTACGTGCTACTGGTCACTTTCCTTCATGACCAGAAGCAAGCTCGTCTGACCAATAACTAGCCAAGACACAGTGAAGACTTTTTGGTTCATTTATTGCAATAAGCCAGGGAGAAATTTTCCAAAATTCATCATTCCAAATCAACATCTTTTATACATGTCTTGCACCGGTTGCCTGTCCCTCCTCGTTCCCCATTGGCTGGGTTATTATGAGGTTATACTCTTTCCGACCACCGCCTACCTGTTTCCCTAAGCATACCACATCACACATCACATGGGCATTATAATTAGCAGATTATATATGCAAGGTTTGTCAACTAATATTGAATTCTCTATTAAGCAAGCATTTTGCTTATTACTGTGACCCACTTTTTTACTTCTCAGAAAAACCACCTATCTTTCGGAATATCAGGTGCTTTCCACAATTCATGAGTCCCTCTCTTGTTACTAAGCTATCCATTTCTTCTTCTTGACCTTTCAGAAGACCCTGGAACTGCAGGTGCTTTCTGAAGACCTTTCACTCACATTCTCTACCACTAACAACATACACTACATGCAAAATGTGCTAAAATAAGTTAGTTGTATATTTCCATTTTGTCTCTAGTTTTCTGTTTTCTAAAAAGATTATTGTTCTTACTTCAAAATATCCAGAATGTTTACATCTTTTGTTGTGTATGATGCACTGTGCCTGATTCCTTT
>JANHFO010004004.1:87780-98248 GCA_032468095.1 Pareas carinatus
TAATAATAATAATAATAATAATAATAATAATAATAATAATAATAATAATAATAATAATAATAATAATAATAATATATGGTATAGACTGACAGCTCCCATAATTCATCATCATTAGCTTTGCTGATTTAAAAAGATGAGAACTAGATTGCAGCAACATTTGGAAGACTACAATTTCTTAATTTAATTTAATTTTATTAATCAAATTTATATCTCACCAGAGGCTGAGATCAGCGAACAGGATCTTTGGACACTACGGTTTTAATTGCCATGCCATTATGTTGTTAACTTTTTTCTGCTGTTGCAGCATGTAGAGTAAATCATTCAATAACATTTGCCTGCTTTACCTTCTCCTTGAAGGATGTGCTTGGGCATCAAAGAATCTAAATTCAAATCTAAAGCTAACATTGCCCTAATTTTTTTTCAGTATAGTACACTACAGTACTCTAAGTTAACCTTTGCTGATATATCATGATCCAGCTGTGCTGAAAGGAAATTTCTCCATTTCCCTGGCCAGCAATGATGTGGTATCTATGGATTTTTGTAGTTGTAATCTGAACATATCTAGTGGTGGGAGAGGTTTTTTCCTGAGGTAGAGATAGGAGACTCTTTTATAACAGATATTGGTGAGGAATTTGTGAAACTGCCTCTACATTTTGCAAAACCAAATCCTGAATAACAAGAGATGTTCTACACTACACATTTTCACTTCACATCTTGAAAAGTGGTTATTGAAAAAGATTTTCCCTGTGGGGAAAGGAGATAGAGGGAAGCTATAGGCTGGGAAGATGATATAAGGTTAGATTAATGGGCAGTGATGGGAAGAGAAGGCTGAGGAAACTGAAATCTAATGACTCAAAGTGGGTGTAATTGGTATCAATGCTAATGAACCAGGGAGGAAGTAGAACATTAGGAGGGAAAATATAGCGACATTACAAGCATTTTTAACCTATTTGAAAACCATTTCTGGCTTTAGAAATCTTAACTATCCATAAAATCTGTTGATGCTTCTAATTGTTTAAAATCCCATCAAGGTTTCTAATAGCCATGATGAGGATGCTCACCGGATATTGTCTAATAATACATACAATGATTTAATCACTGAGCTCTGTACAAAGAAGACCACTAATGGGGTGTTAGTCCAGATTGCATAAACTGTATTCAGTCAAGTACAGTAAATGGCAGATTACTTAATGCTGTATTTTTTTTACAATTTAATTGAAACCAAACCATTCAAACAGTGCAATTACAGAGCTCTGTACCAGCCTGAGCAAAAAGAAAAGCTGTTCAATTTTATTTTGCTTGTTTCCAGAGACAATATCATTCATGCAGATGAGTGGGTTATGGACCAGTGATTTCCTTTATTCTATGCAATATTAGCAGCAGTAAAATAGTTCTTGTGTGTAACTGCTCAGTCCACTACAGAAAAATACTCATATGGAGGGAGCTTTAAGATTGAGTTATTCAGAGTTGTGATCTTATAAAAAAAATGATTTACTCTCCATGACAATCTGATCTTAACTTTGTCTTTCAGGTCTCCCAATAGTGCACTCATCACCTCTGACTCCATCTCCATCCATCTTCTTTCTCTTCCACCTTTTTCAGCATTCAGGTCTTTTCTAGAGAACCAGATTTTCACATAATCTGTCCAAAGTATGATAATTTGAGTTTGATTATTTGTGCCTTGAGTAAGAACTTTGGGTTGATTTGTTTGATGATCTATTTGTTCATTAAAACTAACTGCAGTTAGTTAAAATTAAGTGAAGATGAATAATCTAGACTCTTATGAAATCAGTATGACTATATATACCAAATTATGGTGGTTCTTTCTGATTGATTATTGATTTGCGGATTTAGTATTAATGTTGAATTAAGTTTGATTTACTGCTACTAAGAGTTTTTTTATAAATATAATTCTGATGTGTTTCTATTGTTATTTAAGATTTTAAATCAATCCACCCAGATTTTTTTTGAGCTGGACTAAGATAAAATAAAAATATTAATTTAGTAAGATTTCATGTCCAGCTATATATAAAAGCTGCTGCTTCAATGAGGAAGAAATTTGTTCAGATCTTATTTTATGCTGAACTTGTCCTATTTACCATTATCAAACTATTACACAAACCAGAACAGTTCAGAATACTTCCAAATATATCAGTACATTTTGTCCAAATTCTGTAATACAGAGGCAACTCTTCTGTCAAAAATATGATTATAAGCACGTTATATTTATGTATAGAGATGAAAATTGTAGTGAACATCATATAGAAAATGATACTTTATGATAAAATAAAAATAATGTTATTTTATTTTTATCTTTTTTAATGTTTTTATTGACTGATTGTAATTTCTTTGTTCGTTCTGAACCAATCCAAGCTTTTGACAGTTGGTGGCAAATAGGTTTTATATTTCTGATTTCTGTTCATAATAATGCAAAGTCACAGGTGTCATTTCTTCAGTTGGTGTTGGCCTTCATACTCACTGACGTCTTCCCAAGAACTTTGGATGTCATAATGCATCAACATAGTATATAGTACTATATATGTGCAGGTCCAGGCTGTGTGGCATTTTGAAATTGACAGATGAAAATTTTGTTAATGACATATTTTCTAAATGTAATCCAAGAGTTTTTGGTATGGCAACCAGTGTGCCAATAACCACTGGGACCACTGCAGCTGGTTTATACCATAATCTTTCAATTTTGATTTTTAGATTTAGATTTTGCTATTATTTATTAAATAGGTCTATGCATAATATATTATATAAATATGAAGCATATAAATACACAGCTATCATACATGTTTTTTTTAAAAAAAAACACAAATTGATGCAGAAATGGAATGGATGTATATGATGCAAAAGATAAGAAGGTTGGTTAAAATTTCATTTGCACATTCATCCATTCCTACAACTGGCTGAAATTAATTCAGAAGATGTTGAAGTTAAAATACCCATAAGTGCTGTGAAAGATATTTTAGTTGGTATTTTTTTCAGCAGCTATAATTAAAAGGCTGAAAACTCCAAACCCTGCAATTATATTTTCTGGAAACAATCAGAAGACATTGTCATACACCAACTATAATATATATATGTCTAGATGTTATAGCAACTTCTATAAGATAATTCCTTTGCAATACCATCTAAACCTCTTCATATATCTTGAGACCAAAGAAATCCATGGCTCAAAAACCCAGCAAGAATCTGATCAGTATCTCTTGTCTGTCTGCCTGCCTGCCTGCCTGATAGCCAACATTGCTGTAAAAACACATCTTTAATCAGGCCGGTTTGGCCTAGTCACACCTTACCCCTTTATTTCAAATGTTAATTTTAAATTTGGTTTTAAATTGATCTTAATGTTGGGTTTTTTACATTTTTCATCCACTTTAAATATTTCTTTTAATTGTTTTTAATTTTTTGTAATTTGTATATTGTCTATTTTATTGGCTCTGCACCGCCCTGGGTCCCATTGGGGAGAAGGTCGGTATAGAAATCTGATAATAAACAAACAAACAAACAGACAAACAGCCTCTACAGTGTTTAGAATAGGTTTACTTTTAAAAGCAGTTCTACTTCCCCTCTTTGATTCTGAAAACAGCCCTAACTGTTGCAGAAATAATGATCAGCTGTCTGTCACAGTATATGAACTGCATGACTGCTTTCTCTGATCTACATCTCCTCTTAATAGGGGCATGCAGGGCAAATGCCTTTGCAGTCTCATTTATTAAAGCCTTTCCTGTTTAATCCAACCAGTTGGAAAGAATTGTCTAAAAACAGGGGGAAATAGCCAAAGCAAGTATGAGTAAAATCATTTTATTAAATTTAAAAGCAGTTTTGAAGAATAATGACTAAACAAATGGCATTAATTTGTCAAAAAAACATGGAAAAAGAGCTATTATAACAAAGCACAGTGATATGAATAGTAAAAGGTATACAATTCATAAAATGTGTTTGCAATAACGCACCAGAAGACAAGAAGCCCTCCGTGTGTGAAGATTAAATGGATCCACAGGAATGTCATTATCCTGTCAAGAGAGTTCTCAAAGGGGGGGGGCATTATTTTGACCACCAACGATACCACCCAGGAGCCTCCTGTTATTCCACAAAGAACTAAGCTAAAGCTGAATATCAGAATACCACAGATATTTTTCAGTACTATTCATTTACTCTTACTCTCGGTTGTCCAAAGTGATATCAATATCTAGTCAAATTTGATTCATTATATATCTATAGAGTAATACTTGAGTGTAATTGAGAAAGAGAATGAAAGCAAGCAACATGCCTTTGAGGAAAGTAAAAAGTTATCTCAGCTCACTGAAAGTGAAATTGGACCCCTGAAAATCATGTTTAAAAAATATTTATCACACCTGTATTCCCAAATTGAGAGTTATTTATAATCACTGCCCTCCTAGGTTTTCCTTCCAAAAAAGGAACAGAATATTCCAGTAACTATAATCAGCTTTTTTTTGTAATTATAAATTGGATACCACAACTGCTATATTTATTCAAAAGAAATATGATCTGAATGTAAATTCACACTCTCCCTTCCAAAAAGTGTTCACAGAAAAATTCTAAATGCAAATGTTTTCTGCAATGGCTAATTTCTCTTTTCATCAACTCAATCTCAAAATTCCCCCCCCACATCCATAATAAGTATATTATCACCCCACCCCCCCAGTTCTTTACTTTGCAATTCTTAACAACTGTATCAGCTGGAGCCATTGATAGTTCGACTCCAAAGCATCTGTAGAATGCCAAGAGAAAAGCATCTGTAAAAATCTCAAAAGAGTCCAACTTAAGGAACCAACATCCCAATTTTGGTTAGGTAAATATATGAGTAAAGAAGAACAAGAAATGATATGCTCATTTAAGATAATACTATATTTTCAGTTTTATATTTGTTTTGAACATTATCTACTCTGGACTTTTAAGGACACAGCAGGTAATCAATCAATAAAAAATTGCTTGGCTTGCTTCCTCTTCAGGTTTATTACCAGACTATGCTTCAGAGAACTGTACATCATAAAGGGATCATTTATAAAACAAAAATGAACTATAAAAGAGTACAACAAATCCACACCATTCTTGTGTGTCTTGCATTGATCTGAGATGTGTTGTGATGAAATTCTTTGGTTCCACTTCCAATGTGGTAAATATATTTAAAAGGATAACACAGATAAGAAATGAGTCCCAAACACTGGCTGCCATATGAAGAATATAGATAGAATTACTATAGAGTTACATTCTAATCTGAAATTTTGTTTAAAGCCCAATTTTCAATTAAACTAAATTTTACTTAATCTTTTTCTTACATTTACTTCTTGCAAACCTTTTATTAAGCAACCCATATTTACATGTGTGTTAAACTGAAAATCTTTCTTTCCTTTATGTTTATCAGCAGCATTCCATCTTTTCATCCAAATAATAGATATGTTTGTGTGTTCCAGGGCTCAACTGCACTAGAAACTAGGTAAAAATGTGAGAATACAAGTCGTCTGGGTAAAATTTGTTACAGTCAAAAGACCAACAAAACTGCACTGCTCTACACTGCACTGATTTGGTATGGTTCATCCTTTCAGCAAGGTATAACATTGCTGCAAATATTCATAACAAAGCTATAGACACAATTGCAAGGTTATGCAGGAGGACAGAGCTCCATTTTCCTAGACTATACTCTGGATGATTTGGGATGGACTATTTTGAAGACTGGCACAAAGTTCTGAGCTCTCCATTATTGGTCACCAAATGCTGGAGCAAAATTTTGTCATGAAGACCCCATAACTCAGAGGTTAATCTTTGCTTCTGTTCCTTGAATGTCCATTAAAAGATCAGATGCTGGGTGGTGCAAAAAACATTTCTAGAGAATTATTGCCAGTTACCATAAATGATACTTGGCTAGAAGGATAGATAGTTAGGCTAACCTAAGTCAGCTGCACCAGAAGTTCTTAAATGTTAGAGTGGGACAATATCTTAAAAGCAGGTCATGTCAAACCAACCTTTTTGCCTTCTTCGATAAAGTAAATTAGTGAATCAAAGAAAGGCTGTCAATATAGTATACTTAGACTTCAATAAGGCATTTGGTAAAGCAGACTATAGCCTACTTCTTGATAACACAGAACAATGTGGGATAGAGTACCACCACAGATGGATTTACAGTTAGCTGACTAACCATACTTGGCATGTGGTTCTCAATGGAATTACATCTATGTGGAAGGAAACATGCAGCGGGGTATCTCAAGATTTTGTCTTGGGTTGAGGGGTCTTCAACCTCTTCATAAATGATCTAGATGAGGGAATTGAAAGAGTACCCATCATATTTGCAGATGACACCAGGCATGGGGGAATTGTTAAAGCTTTGGAAGATAGACTCAAGATTCAGAAAGCTCTGGATAGACTTGAGCAGTGGGCCCTATCTAACGTGATACAGTTCACTAGTGAGAAAGTAAGGCCCTGCATTTAGACAGGAAAAAACAATGGCACAGGTAGAGAACAGGCAGTACCTGGCTCACAGGTACTGTCAGGGTATCTAGGTATCCTGGTAGACTTTAAGTATAAATACAAAGGTTTTTGGAGGAAATTGATTATTTAGATCAGAGACACATTATATAAGCCCTCAAGACCACAGGCGTATCATAAAAACCTTAGGTCAGACCCTATGCTTTCTTTCAAATTAGCCATTGAGTTATACTTTGGAATGTGTTAGGAGTAATTACTAGTAAAATGGGGTATCATATTAATTGATGTCACTTCCATGCATTCCTTGGACACCAAGATTTAATCAAGACCACTAAAGAGATTTTTGCCCCTGTTCATAAGTTAATAGGACCCAAGATTTTAAAAGAGTTCCTCCTCCAGTAGTAATTAGCTTTGTAGTTTAAATCAATCAGAAACAGCCATTTTCTTGGTCCTACCTGAGAGTGTAGCTCACAGGGAAACAAGGCATGATATTGCCTTGTCAATGATGACACTCTGGTTGTACAATTCTACCTATTCAGATGTAATTGGTGAGTCTGTAAGTACTAGCTGGAAATATTTTTTCTCAGCTCTTTGGTTGACTTTTCCTACTGTTTTTATTACTATTGTATTGCCTATTCTTTTTAAATAGGAGTGTTAAATGGTTTATTTTGCCTATTATGCATTTTAATTCCACTTTGAAATACTTTCCAATAATGGAATATGTCATAATGAATAAGGGAAAATGCAGCTTGTAAATGTTTTTCCATTTTGGAATCTGATCTCCAACCAAAGTAATGGAATTACTATTTCTAAACTGTATTTACTAATTTATTTTAGGAGCAGCAAAATTATACTCTTTATAATTATTATACTCATATATAACCATTTTGAATGCCCCTTAAATGACTTCAAGCAGTAAAAAATAGTGAAAAATTCAGTTGTCTCCTCTACAAGTCTTGCTATTCTGTCCATGGGAATACATTGTGAACATTGATATATTGTTTCTTTTGGCAGGTGGAACATTATGATGGATTCATTTCAAATCTGTCTCCCATTCCCCCCCCAAAAAAAGTAATGTTTCAGAATGTTCTCATAAAGCCTGAGAAATCTTCATGTGAAACCTGACAATCATAGAGTTGCTGAGAGATTAGTCTGAAGAGAATGAAACTTTGGAGGAAATTTTTCATGTAAGTAGTTCTAGCTATGAAACAAAGTCAGTATTACTGGGCTTCCTAATCTCACCATGTTTCTTATACATTTCTACTAAAAATATTAACAGAACAAAACTGTGATATAAAAGATTGGAAAGAATCTGCAGTAGCATTCAAATTCATGGAAGGATATCTCAGAACTAAAGTGTTGAAATCTGTTGATAGTAAAGCTGAAATATAGAGACAGAAGGCCTTCTAAATAAAACTGTCCTGGCCCTTGAACAAACTATGGTGAAAAACTTTTGGATGTAACCAGATTTTATTATGAAATGTTCATTATCATCTTTTCCAAATTAGAAGATGTCACATCTGATTTCACCTACTAAATTTAGTGAGTTTCAAAAATGTTGCATACCATTTTGCATTAAAAGTTATGTAAAATTTCAGGGCATTTGACTTCATATTCATATTCTGTGAAGTCTTTATAAATATACAACAGCTCCCAGACATTCATACATTCATATATATATAGTATGTACAGGTGAAACTCAAAAAATTAGAATAACGTGCAAAAGTTCATTTATTTCAGCAATGCAACTTAAAAGTTGAAACTAATATATGAGATACTCATTACATGCAAAGCGAAATAGTTCAAGCCTTGATTTGTCATAATTTTGATGATTATGGCTTACAGCTCATGTAAACCTCAAATTCACAATCTCAGAAAATTAGAATATCGTGAAAAGGTTCTATATTCTAGGCACAAAGTGTCTGACTCTAATCAGCTAATTAAGCCATAACATCTGCAAAGGGTTCCTGAGCTTTTAAATGGTCTCTCAGTCTGGTTCAATCACAATCATGGGAAAGACTGCTGACCTGACAATTATACAGAAAACCATCATTGACACCTTCCATAGGGAGGGAAAGCCTCAAAAGGTAATTGCAAAAGAAGTTGGATGTTCCCAAAGTGCTGTATCAAAGCACATTAATAGAAAGTTATGTGGAAGGGAAAAGTGTGGGGGGAAAAGGTGCACAAGCAGCAGGAATAACCGCAACCTGGAGAGAATTGTCAGGAAAAGGCCATTCAAAAGTGTTGAGGACTTTCACAACTAAAGCTGGAGTCAGTCCACTTTTGCACGATATTTTAATTTTTCGAGCTCCATCTGTATATCGCTTGGCAATGGTAATTCCAATCCCAATTGTAAATCGAATGGCCTATGTTTATATGCCACCATTACATCTTGTTTTCTTTTTGTATTATGTTACTACGTGAAACTCTCCTGCAATGTGGCTCAATATATTATCTGTATCGACTATGAGAAACTCCTTTTGCCTTCAGCAAAAGTGCTGAGCTGTGAGAAAACCGTTCATCAAAAAGTCATATTATGGCTGTCATGGAAAAAATGCAAGAATCGCCTTTTCTGCAATAACTTCAAAATGGCACATATGAGATCTCAGAACTTGATTTTGCGCTTCAAAAAGCTGCATTTCCTTCTGTTCTCAAGCAGGTACTTTGCAGCATAAATAACAGCTCCCGTAAACGTAAGTGAAACAACAGAACCTCATTTTGTGTGTTTCTTCTGCAACTATTTTTTTCCAGTGCACACAAAACAAGATGCAATAAAATCCAGTTTTTGAAACGTGTGTAGCAACCAAACCCTCGCATTCTTGTGATATTTGATAGCGGGGTGTTGAAAATTGCCATAACCTCCAAGGACCCATCAATTTCTGACAGTTTTATAAGATTAGGAGGAAGGTTTCACAGAAATAGGTTGGTAATCTAAAACTGGGCCTCCTCTTGTGATGCTTACAGATGTAAGCAGATAAGCGCTCACCCTGAAAGAAAGAAAAATCTCAGGAGCCCTTAAACTTAGTTGAAACATGTTCTGAGAACATTGCATGCATATAATTGAGTATAAGCAATCAATTTTTAAGGAGGAACAAGAATAGATCCTCTTAGTTAAGCAAGATTTGGCTAAATTATAAGTACTGTAGATTACTAAATAATTCTCCCCTCCCCAAAAGAACTAAGAGATAACCATAACATTTAAGTTTGTAAAGAACCATCTATCTTGTTTCCAATGGCCTCTTATACTTGCAAATGCATGTAAAAAGCCTCATAACAGTGAGGGATAACAGTGAATTTTCACTAGATTAATATGACTACAACTAAACTTAATCCTTTAAATGTATTTGAAAAGGCTAACGACTTTTCCCTTTTTGGACAGCACAGATCGATTTTATGTCTACTTTTTAACTACCATATCTCAAGTGAGAAAGCATTTTTCCCCCCATTCAAAATTTAAGCTTCTTTTAAAGTCACTAAATCTTATAGATCCATCATATTATTACTTTTGTGATCCTGTGAAATACACCTCTGCTGTGGGAACTACACAGATTACCAGTATGGATCCAAATGCAATTCAATTCCACAAGATTCAAAGTCTCTATGTAGGAGATGACCAGGCTGAGCCCAAGGGAGGAGGGGTCAAGCAGATCATCATTTTAGAGTCCCTTCACGCCCACAAGAGATCTAAGTCCAGAATGACAGAGCTGGAAGGGACCTTGGAGGTCTTCTAGTCCAACCCCCTGCTCATAGTGCAAGATACTGTACTTGGATAGGTGGCAACCACTCAGGCTGAACCTCCTTTTCTGTCTAGCTGGAAAACACAGAGGATAGCTGGTATAACCATGTCTGAAGAACTGAATAAGCTTCTTGGAAGAGAAGTAAAATGTTTTCAAAGAAAAGAGCCAGGATGGTGCAGTGGTTAAAAGCGGAACTGCAGGCTGTTTCTGCTGACTGCCATCTGCCATGAGCCATCAAAAATTCAGCAGTTCGATTCTCACTGGCTCAAGGTTGACTCAGC
>JANHFO010004004.1:131022-144272 GCA_032468095.1 Pareas carinatus
CACACACCTCCCTCACTCCGTCTACCTCTGCCGGCCCCTCGTCCTCTCCCGAATCCTCCTCCTCCTCTGCCTGCGCCAGGAGGGGGGTGCCCTGCCGGGAGCGGGGCACAACACTGGCGGACTGCAAGAGTCCGTCCTTCAAAGCCTACGGCTTCACCGGAAGTGTAGTCATCAATTTTTAAGTTCATCTAATCATCTCTCTATGCTTCAATCTACGGTTTACATTGGTGTAAAAGTTACTTGCTTGTCTAGCCTCAGTTTGGTGCTCTCCTCCAACAAGCACCTTGGATGCATCTATAGGGTACCAAATTGGAGAAGTTATTGTGTTTGCCAATCTTGAATAGTAATTCATTATATTTTAATTACTGTTTTCCCCATGCAAAATTATGCAGTTCATTGAAAATGTAAACATCAGTTGCATAACTGAGGCCAAGTAAGTCTCCTGTTTTCCCTCTCATCCCATGATCATTTCCCTCATTTATCATCATTCATTCTTCATTTTGTTATAACTTTGCATTAATGCACATGGCATTTTTTAAATGAAAAAAGTGTTGTTGAAAAAATACACCTGTAGATTATGATAACTGATTTAGAGAGATTTTAGGCAGTTCATTCTAAAAGGTAATATTCTCCAATGCTTCTGCATTAAATGTGTCATTAAGAATGGAAATACACCAGTATGGAAGCAGAGGTGTAAAATATTATCCTTTGTCCAAAGATTATAATTGAGAAAAGAAAATTAGATTAAGTAAAGTATAAAACTCTGAGCTTTATTTCAGTGTGTTTTACATTATTTCACCTTAGCTTTAAAACATAATGCAGCGTGTGGTTTTTATTCTTCTTCTTCACTGATTTCCATTTGTTTATGAGATGAAGGCTAAACTCCTGGGCTCTGAAATGCTAAATTAAAAAGAGAACAAATCAGTAGTCTAACTTCTGCCATAGGAAATAAATTATGCAACTTAGACATGTTTTCACAAATGAATTTTATTTGCAAAATTAACTTTGGATCGTATGAGATGGATTTGTGAGAAGATACAATGTAATCTAAATTTTAATTTCTACTTGGAAAGAGGGAAAGGGTTTCAAAATGTTTGGAAAATAACTGCCCCTAGCTAGGCTGTTGAAGTTAGCAAAAGATTGGCACATAAATG
Source organism: Pareas carinatus (assembly GCA_032468095.1). Classification (NCBI taxonomy): domain Eukaryota; kingdom Metazoa; phylum Chordata; class Lepidosauria; order Squamata; family Pareidae; genus Pareas; species Pareas carinatus. The sequence goes on from JANHFO010004004.1 coordinate 132,177, forward strand.
AACACAAACTTTGTGGTGCAGATAATTGACTAAAATGCAAACTCAATCCTTTTTGTTTAAGGCAGAGTCACATAGCCAGAGGCCCAAGGGACTTATGAGACCCAAAACCTTACTTATAACTACGAGAACCTCTAGAATTTGATACAGAAGTTTAATTTTTTAATAGGAGAGAAGTGGGAAGCTGTTACAAAATTGTTACATAAAAGTGATTTTTTTTAAAAAAAATATTCTGGCTTCTCCCATTTTTTGTAAAAAAAAATATACCTTTAACTTATCACACATTGTCAAGGAACAGTTCTCCGTTAAAGAATATTGCAAATTCCTATTCTAAACCACAAGCAGAAAAGATGTATATAAATGATTTTTTTTTCAATCACGAGTGCAAGATTTTTGTACAATGGAAGCTATGATTTATTAAATAATGAATAAAAGGCAGAATAGTTGGCTAATAATTGGCTCACCAATTAAAACTAGGATGAATGAGGATCCATCAGAATTTTTAGTACAATTTGCTGCTTTTAATCTGGCCAAGTAGGAGAAATGGAAACATATAATAATACCCTTAAAATACCCTTAAAAGGGAGAGTTTTTCAATTTAGTTAAAGTCTATGCAGTGGAAGGACTAACAGAAATGTAAATCACATTTTATTATATTACACATTTTATGGTGATACACTTTTATAGCGCTGATAACTCCACACTTACAGTAAATAAATTTCCCAATCATTCTAACTGTGATTCTGCCATATTAACTGTAGCCAAATTTTGCTATGAATATATAAAAGACATAGCCACATGTTCAACATGCCCAGTTAGTTTTATGATTAACATTTCCTACACATATATAATCTTCTTATAGCATTATTGTTTTTATTATGGTCATTGGACAATAAAGATTCTATTCCCCTGAGATATGCACCTTCAGACTATTTAGATATAGTTTGCCGTTCAAAATATTGCTCACAATAAAGAATAAACAAGCACACGTTTTTTCCTATGAAAAAAATGGGAAAAGTGCATTCAGGGAAGAGAGCATACATCCAACATAAGATGTACATATGGCCATGCATGAATTCCTAAACATCACAGCTGCAAAGAACTTGTTTGGGAAAACTAGAAACTCTGTGCAAATGAAATTGACAGATTACTTGTCCATCTCCCTAAGATTTAAAATTTACCAGAGGGAAATTAAATCCACGTCTTTCTCTGAAGTATCTGCCAAGTTGAAATCTGGTTAAAATGAGAGTAAAAGGCATCTTTGTTATCTGTTGCCTTGCATTCATGGTATGGCCAATGCAGTGTGATCAGTCCATAGTATCTAATTTAGAGGGCACATTTCATATTTATATTAATTCCCCTCAAGCATAATAGAATTTACAAATAAACACACCATAAAAGCTCCAGAACCTGTGTTTAATGTATATACATTTTGTCAATAAGTGAATGATCTGGGGAAAAAAGGATAAAATTTAAAAGATAATGAGTTCAGTTCAGAAAATGTGATGAGATCCACAGATCTTATCCTCCCTGGGTTAGTTCCACAGCCAGGAGAGAAATTTAATTGGTTTTACATTAAAGGCATAATGAACCTGCTGCAGATTTCCTTTTGTAAGGAATTTTGGCAACCAGAAATGAAATCAAGCTTTTATTCCACAAAAAAAAGTTCTCTTGGTCAAATATATAGGTATATCGGATATACTAGAAGTTCACATATCTATGGAGATTCTCAGTCAGCCAGGACGTGGTTGTCCCAAACGTGCTTTTTCAAAAGGCAACTGGACTTTCCTTGTTTTGCTTGAAGAATGCTTCTCATTCAAGAAGATAAAGTTCTTTGATTATAAGCCTAGAATATAAACTGAGAGGAAACTCCACTCCTTATTAGCACTAATGATGTTACCTAGTTTGAAATGTCTGCAAGAAAACAACCAAGCTCAGAGATCACCAAGGACCCCTCATTTCAACCCTGAACTACAACTATTTTCCTTTATTAGTTTATATCTTATTCTAACTTGATTATTTAATTAGCTCATCCCCCACTTTTCACTGACCTCCACCAATTACAGAGAACTTCTAGTAAATGCCCACCTTGCCAGAATGAACTTGGTTGCTCTATGCTAACTTATCATTTCCTCCATCTGAAGACCTTGGTCTGTTTTTTGAGTACATCAAGAGGATGGAAACTGCAAAAGAAAACCACTTCAAAAGAGGTCAGGACATGAGCTTGCACAACAGGTTCAAGAAATATTGTTTAACCCACAGTCTGTGACAGGACAGGGAGCAGTGGTCTGATGTCTCTAAAATTCACATCAAAGCAAGGATTAGAAATGGTCCTTGGTTTGTGAACTGGAGGGAAATTAAAGGAAGGCAAGAATATATTTTGAGAAAAAGGGAACTTTGAAGTCCAGAGCTCAACTAACAATAGTAGTGGCACTGAAGCAGACCCAACAATATCCATGTTTTGGTGATTACAAAACAAACACTGACCACATTCTGAGGGTTATGTCTGTTCATTTAATGCTAGCATTGTGATTCTGAGCTGCAGTGGCATATCCTTTGGCTATTCTGTAATAATGAACCCCCATCCCCTCCAATCACTGTGCATTTGTTCCTAAAACAGCTGTGCTTCATTTATTCTGCTCTTTTGCTGCCCCCCCAAATCTGGGCATAATAACTTCACTAGAACCAGGCTGCCTTTCAAATGATTTTTTCCTATAATTGTTTGATAACTCCTTATTGCATTTCTATTGTTTTTATTGTCTGACTTAACAGCCAGCAGTTTTACTATTATCTCTTTTATTGAATATTTGGGAGGAAGAGGGAGGGTGGCAATTATTGTCCAGTTTCTGTGCACCACTCTGGATTTTTTCTAAAAGAAGAGCAGAATAAAAATAAAATAAAGAGATGATGCTTTCCCCCCTCTATTAGATACTTTATTTATTTACAAAAAAGTTTTCATTGCAACACCAGAAATACAGCAACTGAGATAACAGTGTTGTTATCACTTGTCAGTCTACCACATATGAAAAAACCTCTAATTTCTATAAACTCTGTTTCTCTTTGTCATTTTTCTTGCTCATTAATAAGAAATGGCAGCTTGTTCATAAAATCTATGGACTGTAGACATTTAAACTATTTCAACATGAGCACTTCACTTATTTTTATTTTTCAAAATAGCTTCTAAACAAATCTTTGATGCAGGTAAAGTTTCAACATCAATGTAAATTCTCTTTTATTATTTTCTTAAATGTAATTAAGTCAAAATATTAACACCAACAACAGCCATGACTTACTACAGTTAAATGACATGTGCCTGTTAGATACTCATCCAGGCTGCAGTCCTTGGGTGAGCAGGGCATCTGAGAGGTTTCCCCTCAGGTCGGCTAGCAGGTCGGCAGTAAAACCTGGCACACTGATTGGCTGGCCATTTGGACAGCTTTCCTTCAAAAATGAGAGCACTTCCAGGGCCCAGGTTGTTGGATTCCTGCATGTGAAATAAACAGCGCTTTAGTTTACCCTTCACCTCCAGCCTCTTCCTTGCCCAGATCTAACAGTGCCCATGTTTCATTTTATTCCAAATCAGAAGGCCATGAAATCAAATCTGAAGAAAATCCTGCTAAATATTTATTTATTTATTTATTTATTTATTTATTTATTTATTTATTTATTTATTTATTTATTTATTTATTTATTTATTTATGTATTTATTTATTTATTTATTTATTTATTTATTTATTTATTTATATACTGCCCTACTCCCGAAGGACTCAGGGTTATGAAAAGCCATAAAACACATATATACATATCCAACACACTTTAAAACCAGAATTAAAATAATTACATGACGGCTGATTAAAGGTTAAAACCAGTTTAAAATAACTAAAACCCAATTAAAATTCAATTAAAACAGCCCAAGAAGACATGTGAGGAATCAAGACAGCCCGGTCTGAATGAAAAGATGGGTCTTAAGAGCATACCGGAAGACCCGGAGATCAGAGATAGTAAGTATCTCTGGGGGGAGTTCGTTCCACAAGGTCGGTGCTGCCACAAAGAAAGCTCTACCTCTGGGGGTCGCCAGCCAACATTGTCTGGCTGACGGCACCTGGATTAGGCCTTCTCTGTGGGAGCGGACTGTTCGATCGGAGATATCTGTTCATAACAGGTGTTCCTACAGATACCCTGATCCTAAGCCATGGAGGGCATTGAAGATGGTAACCAACAACTTAAAACACACCCAGAAGACCACAGGCAGCCATTGCAGCTTGCGCAGGAGGGGGTCACATGGGCACGACCTCTGACTCCCATAATCCCATGCGCAGCCGCATTCTGAACCAACTGAAGTCTGCGGGTACAGTTCAAGGGGAGCCTAATATAGAGAGGATTGCAATAATCCACGTGGGAGATGACAAGTGCTTGAATGACTGTGCGTAGGGAATCCCGATCTAGAAAGGAACGCAATTGGTGAATCAAGCGTACTTGATGAAAAGCCCCTCTGGCCACAGCCGTCATATGGTCTTTCAATGACAACCGTGTATCCAGGAGGACGCCCAAGTTGCAAGCTCTTTCCCCCTGGGGCAAAGTATCGCCCCCAATGGCCAGTGATGGAGTCAACTGGCTATATCGGGACGCCAGAAGCCACAACCACTCGGTCTTGGAGGGGTTGAGCCTGAGCCTGTTCCTCCCCATCCAAACCTGCACAGCCTCAAGACATTGGGTCATTACTTCAACGGCATCGTTGGGGTGGCCTGGGTGTAGACGTACAGCAGGGTATCATCAGCGTACTGATGAAACTCCACCCCAAAGTCACGGATGATCTCACCCAGTAGCTTCATATAGATGTTGAACAGAAGGGGGCGAGAGGATCGACCCTTGCGGCATCCCACATAACAGGCGCCTCGAGGTCGACCTCTGCCCCCCTGCCAACACCGTCTGCATCCGATCGGAGAGGTAGAAGCAGAACCACCGCAGCACGGTGCCCCCCACTCCCAGCCCCTCCAACCGGTGCAGCATAAAACCATGGTCAAAGATATCAAAAGCCACTGAGAGGTCTAACAAGACCAGGATAGAGAAACATCCCCTATCTCGAGCCCTCCAGAGATCATCTACCAACGCAATCAATGTTGTTTCCATGCTGAACCCAGGCCTGAAGCCGGACTTGCACAGGTCTAGATAGATATTTTCCTCCAGGTGCTGGGGAAGCTGATACGCCACCACACTCTCAACAACCTTCACCAAAAAGGAAAGGTTGGAGACCGGACGATAATTAGCAAAAACAGCCAGGTCCAAGGAGGGCTTCTTGAGGAGGGGTCTCACCACCACCTCTTTCAAGGTGGCAGGCAAGAACCCCTCACTCAAGGAAGCCTCAACTACTCCCTGAAGCCAGCCTCATGTAACCTCCCAGGAGGCCAGTACCAACCAGGAGGGACATGAGTCCAATAAACATGTGGCAGCATTCAACTGCCCCAGCAACCTGTCCATATCCTTGGGAGTCACAGGGTCAAACTTCCCCCAAACAAAATTCTCAAGGCCTGCACCGGTCGTCCTGTTTGGGTCATGCCAGTCGGAGTGCAAACCTCTCCGGATCTGGTCGATTTTTTTGTGCAGATAACTCGCAAAATCTCAGCAGAGCCCTCCAAGGGGTCTTCCTGCACTCCCAGATGTAAAAGGCAGCGAGTCATCCTGAAGAGGGAAGCTGGGCGGTTATCTGCCAATGCAATCAAGGAGGCAAAGTAATTACTCTTCCCCTCCCTAATTGCCCCCAGGTAGATCTTAATATGAGATCTAGCCAGGGTTTGATCAGATTCGGAGCGGCTGGCCTTCCAACTGCTCTCCAGGCATCGTTTCTGGTGCTTCATCTCCCTCAGCTCCTCAAAGAACCAAGGAGCTGGGTTAACTCGGCGCCGTGTCAGAGGCCGCAAAGGCACGACCTGGTCCAAAGTGGCCACCGGCTCCTCGGTCGAGCTGTGGGGCAAAGACTCAGGAAATGGCCCAAGCTCCCTCTGGAACCGATCAGGGTCCACCAGGTGCCTAGGGGGGAACCATTTCACTGGAACCACCCCCATGCGGCTGGGTGCGATGAATAGAAGGTCGAGCTAAAGGAGACAATGGTCTGACTATGACAGGGGTTCCATAATCACATCCCCTAATTCAAGTCCATCCAACCACTGGCCAGAGATAAAAATCATGTCCAGTGTGTGTCCCCCAGTATGAGTGGGGGCATGAATTACCTGGGTTAGGTCCATGGCTGTCATGGAAGCCATGAACTCCCAAGCCACATCTGATGCTTTCTCCACTGATGGCCAGTTGAAATCTCCCATGACTGTCAGCCTGGAGGTCTCAACTGCCACCTCAGCGATGACATTGAGCAGCTCAAGCAGGGCTGCCGTCACATGGCAGGGAGCCAGGTATGCGATCAGCAACCCTTCTGCCCACCCAGGGACCCACTTCATAAAGAAGGACTTACAGCCGGCTATCTTAGGAACAGTGGTCTCCCTCGGCGCAAGGCCTTCCTTTATTAGAACCGCCACACCCCCGCCCCTTCCCTCGGCCCACGGTTGATGGAATGCGTGGAAACCTGGTGATCACATCTCCATGAGGGGAACTCCCCTCTCTTGGCCCAGCCAGGTCTCCATAACCCCCACCAGGTCTGCTCCCCCCTCCTCGATCAAAGCACAAATGAAGGGGGCTTTATTTACCACAGACCTGGCGCATTGGAAAACAGAGGATCAAGGGGCGGGTGTCAGACAGAAGGTGGGGGAAAATGCAGGGAGTGTGCTGTCTCCTCGCACCATTCCTCTTCGCTGCACTTCAGGTGGCCCAAATGCTGGCCGGGGCTTTCTCTGGCTCTTCTCCCCCTTTCACTCTCTCTCCAGCTACTACTGCTGCTGCAATCCTCAGGGGTGCAGTGGGAGGGGGGAGAAAGAACACATTTCGTGGAGTCTCTCCTGCAGAAGCTCACACAAGGGAGCCTCTTGTGTGCGCTTCTGCCAGAGAGACCCCGTGAAATGTGCCTGTTCTCCCCCCCCGCATTGCACCCCTGAGAATTGCAGCAGCAGCAGCAGTAACTGGAGAGAGGGGGGGAAAGAGGATCCAGAGAAAGCCCCGGCCAGCATTTGGGCAGCCCAAAGTGCAGCAAAGAGGGATGGTGCGAGGAGACAGCACGCTCCCTGCTCCACCCCCACCGTCCATCTGATACGCCCCCCTTGATGCTTTGTTTTCCAATGCGTTGCATTTGCTTAGCTGCCTCTGCCAGCCTTGCCTTTGCCACCTCTGCCTCTGCCGGCCCTGCCTCTGCCGATGGCGGGTTGTGCCCCCCCCTCCCCAAGTCTCTGCCGGCAACATGCCGCAATTGCCCACCCCTGCCACAAATAAAACCCAATGCCCCCTTGCTGCTAAACACCAGGGCCCCTTATCTGATGGAGAAATCAGGGCTGGAGAGAAGTTGTCTAGGCTAAAAACTCCAGGGCTCAGAATTTGCATGCTTTCAGCCAGCTGAGAGGTCCTTTAGAAGTGCTTCCGGTAGCTAGTGTGGAAGAATTCTGCGCCCTGGAGGCAGCTCAGCCTCGTGTGTCTCTCTGCCTCTGCTGTATTCAAAAATAATTTTAAAATGCCAGATTTTCCTGGTGGACCACTAGAACATTCTCACCGACCACCACTGGGCTGCAGCTCATAGGTTGGCAACCACTGCTTAAGAGCGTTAAATGCTGCATTTTCTTTCTTACCCCAAAACCATGGTGTGTTTTTTGATAGTAAGCAATGTAATGGGTCTGCTATAGTAGCCTTCCCTTTGAGAAAACTATGATAGAAATTTATCAATCCCAAGAATTATTGCAGCTCGGTCTTGTTTTTAGGCATGGGGGCATCTTTAATAGCCCTTACCTTGTCCCTCGTGAGAATGCCTGTCCCATCGACCCTGTAGTCGAGGAATTCCACCTCAGGCACCCCGATTTGGCACTTATCTTTGCGCATTTTAAGTCCATGTTGTAGAAATGTTTCGAATACTTGTCTCAGGCGGGAAAGCAGCTGGTCTGTGTTGCTAGCTGTAAGAAGTATATCATCAAAGTATGGAACTACTCCAGGGATTTTCTGCAAGAGTCATTCCATTACACATTGGAAAATCCCTGGTGCCACACTAATCCCAAACTGCAATCATGTCACTTTGAAAGCACCACGGTGGGTCACAATTGTTTGTATCTCAGCCATGGTGCTATCAATAGGAAGATGTAAATATGCTTTGCCAAGGTCCAGCTTAGCGAAGACCTTGCCCAGGGCCAAAGAATGCAGTAAATGTTGTATGATCAGTACGGGATAGGCGCTCTGCTGGAGCGCCTTATTTATAGTACATTTATAATTCGCGCAGATGCGGATGGACCCATCTTTTTTAATAGAGGTGACTTTCGGAGTTTCCCAATGGGCATGATCTATTGGTACCAAAATGCCTTGGGTGATAGAAAATGATACACAGCATGCTTAACTCCTTTACCTTTAAATATAAGTGCTAACAACAGTAATCAACCAATCAGCCAACAGTGGCAGCAGTTGAGCTGTCTGCTTCCTAGGGAGGGGTTAAACCAGGATATTACCAATTACCTCCTGCAGCCAGACTAGCTGTCTGCTGGAACTTATAGGTTATACTTTTATTTTCCTTGTCATAAAGATCTCACTTTAGGTCTCTTAATAAATCTTTCTTCTCAAGTTAAGATACTGCATTTGAGACTGGATGGCTTTGTGCTTACACTACAAATGTGAACATTTCTTAAGTCAGAATTGTTTTGCTGATATAGCCTTTCCATTCCACTGTCCACTTCACATAGGCCACTCTTCTTGACAGTCCCCTTCACAAGCAATTCAGCTCCATCTGCGACAAAATAAATGCTGTCCTTCCAGTGTTACTTCATAGTGACACATTTCATTGGTATCAAACTAGCAGTTCGCACTGCTACATACAAAGTATTTTTAGTAATCAATTTGATTAGTTTTCCATTTTTTCCAGTTTACTTTGCAGCTTTGCAATTCCTTTGCCTTCAGCAAAAACGTATCTCTGTCTTCCATTTCTAGGAGGTGAATGAAAGTTTTGCAATCCACATGTAATTCAGGACATTTCTCTCTTGTTAAATTAAATTTCTGGTAGTACTAGAGTCAGTGCAAATGCCTGCATAATGCTCTTCAGAAGCAGTGCCAAAAATCATTGTCTGCCAGCTTTCCTTCTATTGTCCAGTGGTGCGTCATTCCTTCTGGAATGCAGCTTGACTGGTTTCTCATCAGCAGTTCCTTTTTTCTAGGTGCCCTTGATTTGCATATGCTTAGGATGACCACAGAAGTAGCAGCTTCTATTTCTGGTTTTAACTGAAGCCTCTTTGATTCTTGTTGATTTTTTCCCCAAAAAACTCTGATACTTTAAGGTCATGTGACTAGTTTATTACAAACTGTGAGTTCGCATCTTCCCTTATTCACCATTCACAATGCACACAGTTGCTTTCATAATTGTTTCAAATGATTCTGGGAAGCTGTTTAAAGATAACATTTCTTTTGAGTAGAGTTCAATTTGGGTGTCTTTTTAACAACAATGCAGACATGGCATGCCACTGCCATCTTCCAGCTGTATGTTTACTTTCCAGTCTCACTCAGCATCATTTGCATATCCTGACTGTTACACACAGAGGTACCAAAGAGGCCCGATCCTATTTAGCTTCTATGTCAGTGTTTCTCATCCTTGGCAACATTTATGTTGTGTGAATTTCAACTCCAAGAATTCCTCAACCAGCATGCTTCATGGAGTGGAAATCCACAAATCTTAAAGCTGCAAGGTTGAGAAACATTGGTCTAAGTCCACACAAGGTCAGACATGCAATGCCACGTACTGAGATCTGGGCAGCTATTTAATTTTAATCCAATTAATACTGTTTCATATTGAATTACCCTTTGAACTTCAAGTAAGTATCATTCTCTTGCATTTCTCTAGCATAAAGTAGATATTCTTTCAAGAAAGGATTATTTTGAAAGCACGACAGGAGAGATGTCATTGAGCGCAGTCCGTCGACTGTATGAAAGGGCAATCCACTAGTCAGTGAGCCAGCCGGAAAATACGCCAACTGAAAAATTACCGCCCCAGTGACTGAGATCTTTCTGCTTCAAGAAACGAGACTGGCAAGTGATGGAGTCACTATAGTTTCAAGTTAAGGAAATCTATTGGTGGGTTCCCTTGGCTTTGTTTCCTGTCCTGTTGGGCATCCTCCAAGCAAGAAAAACAATCACCAGTCACTTTTCTTAACTTATTGGGCATGTCTGAGTGCTTGCAATGAATGGCAGTTTTAGCAACCTGTCAAGTTGCCCAACTACCAGGTTGCATGTGCTGAGGTCTGTCAATTAAATTATTTGGAAACACGAATCTGGTGTCCTTCTGAAAGTATGACAACCCTGTACCCCAAAACAACCCATTTGAAAGGGCACAGGAAGGGCACAGGAAGGAGTGGGAGGACACACTCCTGAGTCATGGAGGGATTTCAAGGAGTTCTGAGGCTGCTCCCTACCACTCTGTTTCATATCTGTGAGACAATTTAGCAGACATGGAGGGGCCGAGGGGGTGATGAAGGAGGAAGTAATCTATAATACAACATAGCCAAGAAACTTACAAAAAAGGTTGGAAATCTCACAGAGGGGAAAGTATTTTATCAAGTCCCAACTACCGTATCTCCTGGAAATCAAAGAAAAATATAAGAAAATTAAAATATGATTTTATTCAATATCATAGCAGTCTTTATATCCATATATATAGAACTACTAGCAAAAGAATCCATAGCAACAGTACTCAACAATCACCCAAACAATACACTCAACAATACACCTACTCTGAGAACTCATAGCAGAGACCATAATGCACCATCTAGAAATTATAGCAGTTCCACATACACAAATAAAATTATGAATCCAGTATGTGATGACACCTTTGTCATAATAATAAAAAAGGAACAACTAGATAACACACATCAAACCATCAACATCTTCAAAAAAAAAGCATTTATAAGGGAAGAAGAAACAACACACTACCCTTCCTGGATATCCTAATTATCAGAGGAAACATTGGCAAATTAGTAATGTAAGTCTACTGAAAACAACTCACACTAACCAAGTGCTCCATTATCAAAGTAACAACTCAACCTCCCACATGAGGAACAATGTAAGAATATTATTCAGATGGGTACAAATGGACTTCAGCAATCCTATAACACCAGAAAAAGGAAAAAGACTACCTATACAACATTTTCCAACTAAATGCAACTTTGCCAACATGTGCCTGCCCACTCTATTATAGCACAATTGACACAAGCTATAAAAAGGATAACACATACAAATCAACCAAAGCCATTTAAAATATTTTAAGTAAGGCAAAAGACTTACTCAAAAACTGGAAAAAAACAGGAGTTATTTACAATATATACTATAAGAATATAACAGTCACTGTGTAGGACACACAGGCAAAAGACTAGCAGAGCACATTCATGAACACCAAGTAGAAAGTGAGTTGACAGTAGAAAGAAGGTGAGAAGGAGATAGAGTAGAAAAGAGTAGAAAGTAGAATGAAGGTGAGTAGGAGGTAGCACAGGAAAGAGAAGGACATATTTTTGGCTACCCGCAGGGTTCCGGGAGGCTTCTAATTAGACCCACGAGGCGATCTCCAGGCTCCCGGAGCCCCACGGATCAATTTCTGGGCACCCGCGGACCGATTAGAAGCCTCCTGGAGCCCCGCAGGTACCCAGAAATTGATCTGCGGGGCGCCCACAGGCCTGGAGATTGACCCGCAGGGTGCCTGGAGGCATGCAGATCAACCAGCACAGCAGTGGGGCCCCGAGCTGGGCCCAGCCAGCACGCAAGTGAAGAGGAGAGGGTGGAGCCAGAGCAGTATGTCTATGTCTCTCTCTTTCTCTCTCCCCTCTCTCTTTTTCATGCTGTGTGTGTGTATGTCATTCTGTCTCTTTCTGTCTGTCTGTTTAAGAAAAAAAAGGGAGAGAGGAAAAAAGAGGGGGAAAGAAAGAAAGAAAGAAAGAAAAAAAGAAAGAAAGAAAGAAAGAAAGAAAGAAAGAAAGAAAGAAAGAAAGAAAG
>JANHFO010004004.1:295268-310111 GCA_032468095.1 Pareas carinatus
CCTAGAACTTGATTTCTGTTTTATAACTTCTTAATCTCTCCAGAGTGCTGCATTTGGGAGATTTAATTTGATATTTTAATACTGTTCTACCCAACAGAATCATTTGGAATGAGTTGCAAAGTTTTCTGCTTCTCTGATATTAAAGATGATCCTAACATATGGCCCAACACAATGATCTATGGGAGTACGGATTGTCACATTGGGAGAACACTTGATATCTTGGCTTAGGAAGATGTAAATGCTCACTTTCTTTAATTGCAGTGGGGGATGTGACCAAATTTTAGCAATTCCAATTAAGTATTATGAATGTCTGATAAGATATTATTTGGTACAATTAAAGAAGGTAACTACTAATCACTTCACCAGTCTTAATTACAACCATCTTTTTCCTCATCTGATCAGTATTTGTTAGCAATAGCTTTCATTTGCTTTATCTTTTGTTGCTGATCAGTAATGCACACTTCCCAATTTAGGCTTGCTTCTTAGAAATATAAAAATCTCATTCAAGGAAAATAAAAAGCAGAAGGACATGTCATGCTCTTACTGAAGAGTTGCACTGGTAAATGTTTCAGTGGTTCATGCCCTGTGACTAGCAATCAACTTTCATTCAGTCATTTCCAAAGTGAAGGACAAAATTGGAAGTATATTTCCTGGACTTTAAAAACATTTTTGCAGCTTCCCTTGTATATCAAAATGAACTTTATATGAGCACAGGGTTTAAACCATTTATGTTCACTCCAAAAGCAGAAATTTAATTTGGTTTAGACATCAAAAACTAAACATGGCTGTGCAGGAAAACAGAGAGAGGTTTTGAAATAATGCTTCTCAGTGATGTACACCAGAGCAAAGTAAAGCTACATTTTGCATGTCATTTAAATATAGTTAGTAATATTTTTTTCCTTTTTTATTCAAAAATCAGAGCATGATACTTGAAAGATAGGTATAAGAATTTTAACTCTGAGCTTCGTTTAGAGAGTCTAACTTGCTTTTATGCCTTCAATTTAGTTTGCCAAAAGTTATACTTTTAAAAGCAATGAAACAGTCTGAGATAATAAAAATTGGAAAAAAGGTCCTTCCCTTTCCAAAGGTAGTGAGAGGACTAGCTTTCTTCCCTGCTCTCAGTCTTAGTTCTGAATGGATGAGATGGATAGATTTCTTCCTACTCCTGAGAATTCATCTTCCATCGATCAATCAACCTATGAGAATATTGCTGAAAGGGACCTTGTCCAATTCCCTCCTCAAACAGGAGACCCTATACCATTTCAGGCAGGTGGCTGTCCAGTCTTTTCTTAAAAGTCTCTAGTGATGAAGTGCGGACAACTTCTGAAGGCAAGCTGTTCCACTGGTTAATTGTTTTCACTGTTAGAAAGTTTCTCCTTAATTCCAGGTTGCTTCTCTCCTTGATTAGTTTCCATCCATTGTTTCTTTTTTTGCCTTATGGTGCCTTGGAAAATAAGGTGACCACCCTTCCTCTTTGTGGCAATCCCTCAAATCTTGAATAGGCCTGTCCTTTGAATGGTTGTGTATACTGTAGGTGACCATGCATTCCTACCCATGTCGAAAAGGCTAAAAGTTGTGATAGTTTGACAATGGTAAGGAAACATGATTTTTTTGTCCTGGCCCTTACCTCTAGAACAGCATCCTCCTGAGATATGGATGGTACTCTCTCTCTCTCTCCTGGTGTTCCGAAAAGCTCTCCAGATCTCCCTTTGATCACACATCTCGGGTTGTTAATATATTGGTTGTGTTAGTCAAGGTTGCCTCTGTTGTTGTATTTATACTTTTTTATTTGGATTTATTGTTTGGGGTTTGCTGAACTACCTCAAGTATACCACAATGGCTGTCTAAAACAAATTTAAATAATAAGCACTTCCTGAACATCATTGTTGTTGACAAAATCACCATCAGTCAATTGTAAACTCCAGCTTTACGTGCAACAATATAGCCTGCAACAATACTGTTAACACCATCAAAGAACATATGTCATTCCCTGGTCCTTGGGAAAGACTCAATAGGTAGATAAAAATGCCAAATCCAGTCTAAACCTCTGGCTGACTGTGTGACCAATCACAATATATAGAATAAACTGGTTGTATGTGGGGTTGTAATATCTCTCTGTCTGGGATGGAAGCATAGGAATTCAGATCTCAACCTCAGTACATGGTAAGGAAGGTCTCCTGTTCTTCATGTGGCATTTTCCTGATGAATAATCATTTCCCTCTTATTGATTATTTGATTCAATACAGAATCTGGGCTATTTCAGTAATGAACTGAAAGAAGCTTTCGTTAGTAAAATGAGAGAACTATGTGTTCAGTTTCAAACATACATAGATGTACAAATCTATTCACATTGAGATTCATCTTAATGGCAGGTGGAATGTTTCATGATGCAACATGGAAGTATTTCATGCTTAGGATCATAGCAGTGAACATAGAGAAATGCAAATTAACTGGGGAATGAAAGTGTCAACAATAACTTACTTAAATATAATGCATCATATACTGAGATTAGCTTGGCACTTTTATACCTATTTTAATTGTGTAGCTTGCTCTCAAAAGAAGCAATTGCATGATTAATAACTCATTTACAGAGAGTTAAAATTATATTTTCCTCCTTGCAAAGTTGCTTCTTAGCTGTATCCTGGTGGCAAAATGAATGAAAAATCTAGCTAACAAAACTTTAGAAAAAGACAGAGCCACCTGAAACAAACCCAGCTTTATGGGGTTTGTTTGTTTGTTTTAGTATCTGTAAGTTGTTCTGTCAGGAGTTTTCTATAATAATTAGCATGAGAAATATCCTTGATGACATTTAACTACATAAAAAATCTGCATTTCCTTCATCAAAGAACATATTTATGAACTAAAACTGAGAAAGCTGAATATCTATTATTTTAGTGTTAATTTCTAAGTATAATTTTTAATTTCTAGAAACACTAATAGCAAAAACTTTCCATTAGAGTTCTGTCACTTTCCACACAGACAAATATATGAAAGAAAATCCGATGAAAAACAAACATATATGGAGAAGGGCTATTCAGATATAACAGGAGATAATACTGTACACTGCAAAGAAATATGAATAAATTTATCTTTTTATCTTCACCTAACATTTCTATGAATGGTGAATAGAAAAATACCATTCTGAAATCAGAAGACGTTATATCAATTGCTATTCATCTATTTAGTGATTATGATGATCCCTTGCAAACTACAGTGAGAATATATAATGCATTCCTTTCATTTCATCATGGGTCATAAGGCCATATAGATTTACTGAAGCAATTAATGTGGTTCTTTTCATGCCTTTAGAATTATTTTTTTCCCAAAGGTAGGGAAATGCAATCTGAATGATGTTCATCTGCACAGTTTTTGCCTGAGCTATTTTTACTTTAGCAAGTGTCCTTTTCATAAGCTCTCCTCTAAAAATTGTTGTCCTCATCACCTTGTTTTAAATGTCCTGAGTTTCTCCTTAATAGTGTTATGATTAATCTCACAGGCCATTCAGGGTTTAAAACATAAACCACAATCTTGAACTGACCTTGGGAAGAAACTGGCATTTACTAGAACTGTCTTGAGACTTCAGGCAACTCTTCTTTACTCCTAACAGACCTCTTGATATGCTTTCAATTTGAAATTCTTCTGTTAATTGAGCTAGTATAAATCAATCCTATTTTAGCGTTTTTCTACTAGAGTAGAATTCCACTTGTGTCTTTTTGTAATCAGTTCAGAATTCAGATTCACGTTTATCTATAGTTTTCCCTAACATAATAAAAATGGAGAGAAAAAGGAGGGAGGGAAACATGATTGAAGGAAAGATAAGAAAGAGGATGTTACAGAACTGCTGAAGGAGAGTCAGAAGAAACAGCTTGACTACACAGAAGTCAGGGGAGGTGGAGAAGTGGGGAATGGCACTAAGAGTGGGAGAAAGGAACATGCCAGAATGTAAGATAGTGGTAGCAGCTATTTTGTCCATAGTCACTCACATTTCTAGCCATACCATTGAATAATGCTGTTCTTCATTATATTAATTTCTTCAGTTCAACTCTTTATAACAAATTTATCCAAAATACAGTGTTTGTTTTAATTTTTATGTAACAGTCTATTTTTGCATGCAATATTTAGAAGTATACATGTTTCTTTAGACAAATCTCTCATAAACAATTGAGTTTTATTCAGTTGTTTGGACAAGAGAAAGATAAAATCTGAGTAGATTGAACTCAACACTGCCTCTGGCAGATAACTTTTAGGGATCTTGTATGTCATCCCATAGAAAGCCACTTATGACATCTTTCACCCCTCTATCAGTATATGACCATGTTTAAAGACAGTGCCAGATGTAGCACATTATGATAATTCATGTAGAACGGTTCATTTCTCTTTTATTTGCATTCATTCGTGACAGTGTTGACTCCTGGTAACTGCCTGCAGTACTTCCTGAAGTTTTCAGGACAAGATTTTTCTGAAATAGTTTGCCCTTGCCTCTTTCCTGGGGCTAAGAGAAAGTGACTGATCCAAAGTCACCCAGTTGTCTTTGTGTCTAAAAGGGGATTAAACCGTAAGGTTTCCTGGTTTTTCTAGTCCAATGCTTTTAATCATTACACCAAACTGGTCATCCTTTGGAATAATACTGGAGCGCTAATCTGTTCAGTCCATCAAACAGGATGAGGCATTGCATGGATATTACCTCACCTAAGAAAAGTTACTTTATTTGCAGTTCACATGAACCTTTAAATATTATAGCCATCTTGCGATTCTGCTTTAGAGGGAGCAGAGTTATTTTAATAACAGTCTATATTTGATCTCCTAATATGGAGAACTGTATGCAAACCATGCAATCCAATAATGATTTCTACCCACTGCTCAGCATGTCCATACCTTTTCCTGGCTTTGATGAAAAGGCAAATTAATTTAAGTTCATGGTTATGCCTTAATTAAATCATAACTAAACTCTGATAAGTAATCATAAAACACTCATTTATGGATATAAAAATACATTGCTGTATCTAAACCCACCTATAAGTATAACATCATTTGCAGAATAGGCCATTTTCATGTCAGAAGAGTGATAATAATTAAAATTTTTATAGCATCTTTTTTAAAAATTAACTGTTCCAAGCTGGAAGCAGTCCTATCTTAGCAAACATGTTGATGCAGTATAAATGGCAAACAGTTCCTAAGTGGTTCATCCTTGGATTCTCTTAACTGGCTGCACCCCTGTCTAATTTATTCAAGTTTTATGTGCAGTTCCAATGGAATGGGGCAAATTCAGTACACATTTCAATGCCTGAAACAGACATTTACATGCAAGCCCATCCTTCATACCAAGCCCTGAGCAACTCTTTGTGATTGGAACAGATGTTTGTGGAGAGATGTTAGAGCAATATTGAATAAATTGGGGTTCAATGGATACCTAATAAGAGTTTAATGAGTAACAGAAAAGTACTAAAACTTCCAGCATTGCATTAATTAGAGTGGTAGCAGATTTCCCAGAATAGTTGACATGCTCTGAAAATATGTACTCCTTTCCTTTTGTTACACAATGAAGGGGGTGTCCTTTTTTTAAAGACAGTACTCACCATGAAACGTTCTTATGTTGCCTGAAAACAAGAAGTTAGTTCTAGAAATACTCTTCCCCCATAGAAAAACTTCTTCCATATATATAAGTAGATGAGCAAATGAATCATATAAGTTTTAATCACACATAAACTTATTGCATTCTCTGGCAGTGTTCAGAGGACAGAGGTTTTAAAGAGAAATAAGTAAAAATAGCTTCATTTCCTTGGAGAGAACATTCTGTGGGCAGAATTCTAAAACACATACACCCCTCCTTCCTTCCCGTGTAGCTGTTTTTATTTCGATGGACGTTGTGTGGTGGTTTTTCAATTAAAACACAGTTGATTATCTAATTCTAAAGTAACAACTCTTATATTAATAATATGCTTTCATATTAAAAGTTTAGGCTCAGCGCATGTATCACTATTCTTGAAGTTTCCCAACCAATAAAATCAGTTCTTCCCTCATGATTTTAAATTTTGGAACAGCATCCGCAGCATTTAGAGATGTTCAACAAATCTCTTGCTAAAATACAGAACTCGGTTATTATTTGTCTTCTCTATAGGAATCTGAATTTTCATTATAAGGAATCTAGTGTGACTTTTTGAAGAATCGTTCTTGAAAAAATGGGAAGAGTAATCAGTGATAGGGATTGAATAATTGAGTCCCTTTAGGAACATACTGTGAAAGGCAATGAATTCCCCTTAGAGAAAAGAGTTGTTTGTTCCTTACTAATTGCTACATTTCCATGGCACCTTTTCTTTCTAGACCTTGATATCATAACTAATGCTAAACATTTTGGTGAGAGATTTTACTTCCTTGTCAAAGAGCTCTGTAATATGCTATGCATGTTGATGATATCATGTGAGTAAATATTATTTTTAAAGGAATAATAAAATGGAGAGCTAGTAATAATAGCATTCCATTCAGGTGTTTTTGGCGGGGCAAAACTTCTAAAATGAAACCACGTTCACAGTGTAAATGAATGTATGTTTACTCAGAGGTTTATTCTATTAATCTCTCTTGGATTTACCCCGATACATACTTATATTTTATAAGATTTATAAAGCTCCACTCTCCATAAGCTCAAGAGGTATATAAATTTGCAACTGCAGTCTTAATGCAATATATTTGGTTTAATGTGACTTGTATTCATTACTCAATTTTAAATGAAATAAATAACACTTCCTTGTTTAGTAAGCTTGTGATACACATATGACAACTTTTCTAGGAAGCAATTATTGATTATTTTTAAGCATGATCTCTATTTCTGATCTTTAAAAAATATACAAGAATCATGCAGAAAAGTACACTCATAGATATATGTGAAATAAATAAAATTATTGGTATATCAGCTGAACAAAAAAAACCTAACCCAGATATTAGAATAGATGTTATCATTTGATGTTTCTTTAACCAAACAGTTATTATAATTTGTTTAAAATGGAAATGAATAGAGTCCCCCTTTAGGGAGATGAACTGTTCAGAAGTATGAAATCTACATACATACATACATACATACATACATACATACATACATACATACATACATACATACATAAAAATAATACCATGAGGCTTCCCAGTCGTAATTAAATTTCCAGAATTCCTAGTAAACATGGTCAGTACTGAAGGCTGTCTGGAGATGTTTTCCCAAGTCTGTTTACACCTGCAAAAGCACCTGCAATCCACAGTTACGGAATATTTTTGTTTTGCCATCAGTAAATAGCAGAAGAAGAAATTCCAGTTGGAACCAGGGCAGAAGATCAGGATTTAAAACCTCCCTAGTCAATTACAATTACAATCTGACTTTGGTTCACTTTAGTCATTTGTCACCCATCTTTATAAGAGGAAATTGAGTGACTAATATTGCCTCTAATTTGGAAATGTTGTCATTATAGCTTGAAACTGATGATTATCTGCTAAAAGTCCAAATGATACTACATGCAGATATTTTTTATGGGTTTCATTGGGCTTTCTGGTCTTTTCAAAGTATTTAAAGAGTTATTAATGGCATGGGTTGTTCCATTGTCATGGCTGAAATTTATCATGAACTTAAAAAAAAGGACCTCTGACAAGCTGGATATTTCTGAATTCTAACTCTCAATTTCTCACAATTGGTCACAGTGGCTGGGGCTAATGGGGATGGCAACTAAGGAATATTTGGATACCTAGATTACCCATGTGGTTTAAAATATAACTCACACACCATTGAATTGTTCATGTCATCACTCATGGTGCTGGCACTTATAAATCTGATTATCAGAAATCTTATTTGAATCTCTGACTAAGAAATTATAGACTTCCTTCTAGAAGATGACTTTTAATTTTTTTAATGGTTGGGGATTAAAAATAAAAATAAAAATAAATGTGTAATTAGAGCTGAATTCAGAACAAAAAGGCAGGAAGAAATTAAATAGAAATAAAAGAAACTACTAACTGAATATTGGAAAAAGAAGAAACACCTTTCAGTTGTGGATAACTATGTACTGACAGCATCCAAATACAGCATGAAATAAGCAATCCACTTGCTCTAGGTGACCACAGAGGTCAGAGAGAAAAACAAAGGAAGGAAATCAAAGGAACTGCACTGAAGCACACATAGAAACAACAACAAATATTTTCAGCAGGGAAAACAATAAGAGTCAGCAAAAACTAAAGAAACGAAAACTTGGGACAAGAACCACAACCGCAAGGTAAGCATAATGAAGACAGCATAAAAGAATGGCATCTGCACACAGTTGTCTAAACATATTCTTCCTCAATAAATATTGCTAGCAATGTGATTTTAATTGCATAGTTCAATTTCCTCCTAGGGAAACATAAAAGTGGGGAAAGGAATCAATTAACCAAGACCCAGAAATGTCAATCATAGAAACTGCTAATTAGAAAACATTTTTAAATATGGAATGTGGGTTTTTTGGGGTATCATATAACCATTTAGAACGCAGAACATAGAATACCAGTGTTAGAAGGGATTTTGGAGATCAACAAATCCAACTCTCTGCTCAAGCAGAGTCCATACCATTTTAGACAAATGCCTGTCAAGTGTCTTTTTGAAAGCTTCCGGTAATGGGGCACCCACAATATCTGAAGGCAAGCCCTTTCACTGGTTAAACATTCTCACTGTGAGGAAATTTCTCCTTAGTTCTAGGTTGCTTCTCTTCTTGATTAGTTTCTATCCGTTGTTTCTTGCCTTGCTTTCTGGTGCTTTGGAAAATATTTTGCCCCCCTCATCTTTGTGGCAGCCCCTCAAGTACTGGAACACTGCTATCATATCTCCCCTATTATTTCTTTTCACTACACTAGATAAAATCAATCCCTGCCAGTGTTCTTCATATGTTTTAGATTCCAATCCCCTAACTGTCTTTGTTGCTCTTCTCTGTACTCTTTCCAGAGTCTCAATATCTTTTGCATATTGTGGTGACCAAAATGGTGCTGTATTCCAAATGTGGCTGTAGTAAGGCTAAAGCATTTCTAATACTTCACATAATCTTGAGTCTATGTCACTATTAATGCAGCCTAGGATTGCATCGGCTTTTTTGGTTGCTACCACAAACTGCTGGCTCATATTTAAGTGATTGTCCACTTGACCGCCAAGATCCATCTCATAGTTACTGACATTGAGTTCATTTTGACCTAGTCTGTACCTGTACAGTTGTTTTTTCTTGCCTAAGCATAAAATCTTATTTTTATCTACATTGAGTTTCATTTGTTAGATAGGGCCCAACATTCAAGTCCATCAAGATCCTTTTGGATCTTGAGCCGATCTTCTTAAATGTTGACTATTCCTGCTAGTTTAATGTCAGGGTCATTCTCTTATCACATTGCTGGTTCAATACACATTATCAATATCCTGTGAAAATCTTTTTCTTAAATTTTACATCAAAATCTCATGATTTTGATATATGATTGATTCAAATTTCCCATAATTCATTTCCGATCCATAAATAGTGTTTGTAATATATATGAAAATTCTAGGTTGGCTTTCAACAATGGAAGCCTTTGTTCATTCAGATTAGGCTGACTGAGAAAAAATGTGGACCTACAAAGATATTCTAGAATTCGATAACTAGACAAGAAATGGAAAATCAGAGTATGAAACTTACATGGTGGGCAAATTTGCAGATGAAAACAAGATTTGAAAAAGATGTTAAACCAAATGGATTTTATAAGGAACAGACAAAATTTGATAAGTTGTTATTAACTTCTGATGAGAAATTGATAAAGAGGATACATACCTTTTTGTTAAATTTAAAAATGGAAGATGAACAAGTTAAAGAAACAATGATATAGTGGGCAACAAATTTTGGATATTCTACAAACTTAGACATATGGCAAAATCTATAGAAAATTAACTATAGATTGACAAAATCAACAGCATATAAAGAAAATTTATATAAAATGTTTTATAGATGGCACATGACACCTATAAGAATGGCAAAAATGTTTAAAGATGTAACAGGTAAATGTTGGAAATGTAAATGTAATCTAGGTACTTATTATCATATGTGGTGGACTTGTAAATATGCTAAAGCGTATTGGAGGAGAATATATAACTAGTTAAGAGAAAAATTAAAAAACAGATAGAATTAAACCTGAGAATTTTTTTAACTAGGTATGATTTCAGAAAAATGTGATAAGCAACAGATATGTATTTAACTGTACATATATTAACAGCAGTGAGAATCATTTTTACACAAAATTGTAAAGAAGAAGAAATACCACCAGCATAAGAAATAATAAAGAAAATTTTAGACTGTGCAAAAATGGATAGACTGGCAATGAGAATGAAAGAAAAAGAAGACAGATCATTTTCAAACTTGGAACTTATTCTACATATGGCTGAAAAGGAGAATGAAGGAGTAGGAATCAAACGTATTAGAAGACTAATAATATAAATGATATTATTGAGGTTAATGAATTGTATACCCAGATGGTAGGTTGTGTTGAAATAATTATTATGGTTTATTATAATCAAATTATATATATTTGTATTGCACTTTTTAGCATTTGGGCTTTATTTTGCTTTTGCTTATCAAGTCTGACCTGAATACTAAATATTAGAAACTATGAAGCTGTGGAAGCCTTTAAAGATGAAGGGGAACCCTTGGGCACAACCAGACAACCTCATAATTTATCTGCCCTCTGCTGGCAGAAATATATTCACTATATAATTTGCCCCAATTGCCAACCCCTTTTGTCATAATAATATGACTGGTAATTCAGGTTGTCCTTACAATGTTAATGCAAGTTAAATTAAGGAAAGCAATTGGCAAATTCCCTCCTCTTGCCTTCACCCTATTCAAGCATTGTCTTCTGGTGGGAAAAAAATACCACTCTTCCTAATGTTGGATGGGGTAAGGTGATGATGGACAAGTGTACATAGGAGCTTGGAGTGATGCATTTGGCTACCGTTAATGGGCACAGATACAGAGTTCCTCCATGCTTTTATATCTCTGAAAGAGCACACAGTTCAAGTCACCAAAATAGCCTGGCTAACAGGAGGAACACAGAGGGAAGAACAAATAAGTTCTGTCTTCAACAAATCCTATGGAAGAATGGCAGTGATAGCAACAAATTCAGTTTTGTCTTGTGGCCAGCATTACCTGGTAGTTGCCTGTGGAATCATCTGGAGCTAGAATGAAGCATTAATCCAAAACAATAAAAGTGGTGGGGGAGTTATGTATTGGCCTTAAATCTAGTGTATGTGTTTAATGGAAACTTGCTGAATCACTGGGCTAAAGTAGCTGAAGCCTTTAGGCCTCCAGACAGGATGTCTGCAGTCCGGGGAATTGCCCGGGAAACCCCTGATTGCCTATTGGGTGCCGCCTAGTGACTGAAATGTATATAAGTATGCATGTAGCACAGGTAAAGATCAGTTGAGATAACCTGCTGTAAGATAACATCTATTGCTGTATTGATGGTGGCTTCTAAATAAACGGTTCCTGCTTGATTTACACTGTCTCCTTCTATGACTGCAGAACACAGTACGCAACAAGGGGGATGCTTCAGCAGACACCGAAATCCAGTTCCTGTCACAGCCCAATTTCAGCAGCCAGAGTATGCCTGGAGCACTCTATGTAGCCAAGATGAGCTATGCAAATTCTATCCCTGGCTGTACCATCAACCACACTATTGATAAGCATGCTAGATCATGCTTAAGACAAATATGGTATTAGGAGAAGGCAAATGCTATCTTAAAACTGAAACAACTAAAAACCATTTTAAGCTGTCAGATATGTCAATGAGCAATGAGACAATGATAACATCATCAGGAGACAGCATTTAAAAAACCCACCAGGGTGTATTTGAGCCATAGTTAGAGGGACAGGTGGAGGAACCCATTTACCTACTGCATCTAATAGCTTGGTTTATTACCTTCCCATTATTTAAGTAATGATGTGAGGAATGTAATCACAAAGACTAGAACAATTAAACTTTGCCCTAATATTTTATGAGGTGTGAGAATTCAATTTTCTTATTAACACTCACTTTTAATACATTATTTATTTACGATTGGTCACACTGTCAGTCAGACGTTTAGCCTAGATTTGGCGTTTTCAAAACTTTTTGAGATTCATTTCCTTTCTGGCCATTTAAGATGAATTATCCAACAGTGAAATAGACTGGCTCCAGGATGGCAAACAAGTGAGTCAAGGCTGAACTCTCTTTCTTTATTTATTCAAATTGTATGCCAAATTCATGCTGAGGGAAGCTGGATTGAAAAAAAAAGATGAGCATGATTTTAAATTTGGAGAAAGAAATATTGATAACCTCTGCTATGCTGATGCTACTTTGATAGCTAGAAATTCAAATTATTAAAAATCTCCACGGGCCAAACTAGCATTAAAAGCTTAGCCTTATCAAAAGAATTGATCAAGGAAATAGGCCTGCAGTTAGAAAACACCATAAAGTCCTTGTTTTGCTTGGAAATAACTGAGATGCTAATCTCATTAAAATTAAAAGATGCGGATTTATTTGAAAGGAGAAAAGTAATGCACATACGGACTGCTAGGAAAATAGGAAACAACAACCCAAGAGAGGTTTTATACTAATTAAATAGAAAGTTATCAAGAGAAGGTCGTTTGGACTTGTACTTGCAGTGAGAATATCCTGAGGTAGAAGATATGAAGGTTAGAAATCTGATCCTTTGATAAATGTGATAAAATCATTTTTTGTGAAAAGGAATGTTTGATTTTCTGTTGGTAAAAAATTAGCATGGTGCAGTTTAGAATAACCTCTTAAAATGCTAATGAAATTTATCTGGATCTTTCTATTTTTATCTTGAATAGATGATGTAAATTTATCTGTCTATTCGTCTATCAAAGCTATATAGCTGTTCATCCCATAAAAAATAGCTCCATTATATTTTAAAGTTTAACTTGCTCATGAATTACTGCGATTTTCTCCATTTCATTGATTTTCACAATATAATGAAAAATAGATATATAGAGCTTGTTAGGGTCATATTTTGCTGAGACCTGATAATGATTCCTAAACTATTCTATTCTTCAAGGTTACAATGCCCGTAACAGCAACTATATGCCTTAAAATTTCTAAGTGGAACAAAAAATGAAAGATTCATCAGACTCAAGTCATATTCAAATCAAATGGCAAGGTAATAAACTCTGACATCTAAGAAAGCACAAGTTTAAAATTAAATAATCAGCTGAAGAAACTCACATTTAAAGTAGGATTATTGATTTAATTCTGAATAACTTTTAGCTTTTCCTCCAATATCAGTTCTATAGTGGGAGACTACTAAATGTCCACATGTAAGAAACAGTTGTCCAAAATAAAGTACAATGTGATTGAACAACTAAACAATCTGTTCAATACTCTAAAAAGATTGGAAATGTTGTTTTGGATTATGGTTATGTAGAGGGTCCAGGTTGGTGAATATTACAGTATTGCAAGCAAACTCTGCCTGGAGTTTGATACTGATGGAATCAAGATTGACTCAGCCTTCTATTCTTCTGAGGTCAGTAAAATGGGGACCCAAATTGTTGCGACAATATGCAAATAATATTGACATTGTAAACCACCCAGAGAGTGTTGTAAAGTGCTATGGGGCAATACATAAGTCTAAATGCTATTGGGATATAGCTATTTGCAAATCCTGATCCATTCTTTTCGTCTTCTTTTGCTCAACGAGGCAGGTGAACCAATGCTGCCAATTCTGTTTCGATCTCAAAAGCACATTTATGGCAAATGACTTTCCATAATGGCTTTAGTATCGACATCCTCCTGCTTTGCTGTCTCTTGCCAGTGTGGCCAGGTGCCCAGCAGTGGATGGCAATGCTAGCCTCAGTTCTTGATAGCAGCACCCTGTGACACTAAAATTAGTCACTTATCTGCCAGGCATGCCTAGGACCTATTCAGGAATACCTTAGAACATTTGTACAGTTGTCCAATGTATCCACAGTATTCCAAAAACAAGCCATCGTGGTTATCCGATGTGTTATGCTTAATTATCTTGAAGAAAAATGGATACTAGTATAACGCCAATTTATTCCTCACTTAATGATTTTTAAACCTTCCGCACCATTTGAAATGAGGACATTTAAAAGGGAGAAATAAACATGTAGAAAAAAAAGAAAGTAGTTTAAACTAGAGCCCTTCCTAGTACAGCATTCAAAAATAAATGGCAAGATAATCAGATGTTTGAACAGAAATTTAGCTAGCTTGCCTGCCTTGCTTAAATGACTTTAAAACCAGAAAATATGCAGCACTTTATTATGCATATATAATAGCTTCATGTAATCATTCAGCTGTCTTCAGTTGTTTGCTCACTAGATGTTGGCTGATTCAATGCATCTGGGGCACACAGTTGGAAAAGGTTAGTAGGTAAGCATATGGTATATTAGAGTGACAGAATCACAGAATGAAAGAGCTGGTAGCTACCTTATAGGACACTAGTCTAATCTCATATTCAGTGCAGGAATTCACTAAAACAGCATGTTTAAAGTGTGTGTAGCAACATTTCGAGGGGAGGGGGCACAAGACAATCAATAGGGATTTGGAGGAAGTATCTTCCTAACAAAGTTTCTCAAGAGGGTTTGCCAGTTTGATGGGATACACAATGGCAAAATTCTCATGAGTACTGAAGAATGCTTGGCTATTTTCAGTTTCTGAACAGAATGCATTTGCCTTTCAAAAGAGCATTGAACTGGAAGGGCAGGAGTTTTCTATGCAAAGCTGTAACTACCGTGTTTCCCCGAAAATAAGACACTATCTTATATTAATTTTTGCTCCCAAAGATGCGCTAGGTCTTATTTTCAGGGGAT
>JANHFO010004004.1:310211-320617 GCA_032468095.1 Pareas carinatus
TCGGGGGATGCCTTATATTTCAGTGAGAGGCAAAACTGTAAGTAGGTCTTATTTTCAGAGGATGTCTTACTTTTGGGAAAACAGGGTATCAGATCTGACCATCAATCTGAAGAGGGAAGGATGACCCAGAGAAAAAGAAGGAGCATCTATGAGGCTGGAGCAAGAAGGAAAATGTACAAGTTGGGGAAAAGATTTACAAGCATCAGGATGAAAGAGAGAGAGAGAAAGAGAGAGAGAGATTTCATTGGAGCTGCAGTGGCAGAAAGGGCAGAAATCAATTTAGCGCTTGTTCCATCCTTCCTTCCATTATCTTTAGGGGATGCATACTCAAAAGGATAGAGGAAAGAAGAGTTTGATGTTATTTTTATTCATTTAACTTATCATCTGCCTGAGTTACTGAAGCTTCTCTAGGAGGAACACAACAGTGGTGTGCTGCTTAATGTTTATGAACTGGCACTGTTGGTTCCATTGCTGCAGCACCTCACTGCTAGACAGAGAACAATTGATTGACGTCTCTGGTGCCAAGGCTCACTTTGGCACTCAACCATGTCAAAATTCCAGAATTTTTAACAATAGTCTCTTGTGAGCCAGTGCAAGTCAGTTCCAACTGAGGGCTGCCCAGAAAGTCAATGGGGAAGACAGCAGAAAGTTGGAAATTGTTCTTCTTCCCACAGCTTTTCTGTTCTTGGTCATTCTATTTCTCTGTTTGGGCAAGGGAAAAAACTCAGCATTTGAATTGATATGTTACTCATAGATTTCAGATTGGTATGAAATCAGGTTTCTGTGTGACATTTTGCTTTAGGTTTAATTTGTCATTGTGTTAATGCTTGGACTGTGCCTGAGAGCTTATTTCCATATCAAAGTCTCTGGACTGTACATCTTTATTATAGCCAGGTAGTCTGTGACTAATATAGGAACCCTTTGTGCATTTAAGGAATGAATGATGATGGGTTTACACAAGTATACAAGCCAGCTTTGCTCTCCCCCAACAGTGCCCAAAGATTTGATGGCTAAGTACTCCTCCCTGCTCCTGTAAATTCAGGGCTCTGGATACACACTAATATCCATGAGTAAAACAGAATATGTGGCCAAGATCCTGTCAGTGGGAAGCTCAAGGGGTGCACATTGGACTTGTATGAGCCTCTTTTGATGTAATTTAAATACATGTAGCCCTCAAGTAGCCATCAAAGGGATTGCAACCGAACTTGCAGCCCATGATCCTTTTCAGGCAGTCTTTCGAGGAATGTGTAAATTATCTGACAATTCTTCTAGCATGCAGTCAGGAGGGAGTTTCTTGCAAAGTGGCTAATGATGTGGAGATGATTAGGCTGTACAACTTCAGTGTGAAGATAGGGAATTATCTTGTGTATTTGTTTATTATGCTTTCGGATCAAACTAATAACCTCAGATCATCCGTCTTGTCTTGTGTAGAAATACAGATTTCAGAGGAAAAGCTACGTGGCATTTGGTTTTATTTTTTATTATCTTTATTTTGTTTCATTAAGAAAACCCTCTACACAACCTTGTAGCATATGCTTCTAAAGATTTTTTCTAAGCATAAGAATCAAAGTATTTAGTTATTCATTCCCTGTAGTAATCATAAAAGATGAAGGGACTCACCCTGGAGTGCTTTTCCTGTTTTATTTATTATTTACAATATGCATAAGAGTGTTTTTGTTATTGTTGTTCAGTCACTGAGTTGTGTCTGACTCTTTGCAACCTCATGAACCATAGCATGCCAGGCTTCCCTCTTCTCCACTGTCTCCTGCAGTTTGCCCAAATTCATGTTGAATTTGATGAGGCTATCTAATTATCTGTTCCATCTCCTTTTCCATTTGCTTTCAAACTTTCCCTACATCAGGATCTTTTCCAATGAGTCCTTTCTTCTCATTAGGTGACCAAAGCATTTGAGCCTCAGCTTCAGTTTCTGTCCTTCCAAGTAACAGTCAGGGTTTGAGTTTCTTTAGGATTGACTGTTTTGATCTCCTTGCAGTCCAAGGAACTCTCAAGAATCTTCTCCAGGTCCATAATTTGAAAGTATTAATTCTTCAGCATCCAGTCTTCCTTATGGTCCAACTATTACAACCATACTTTACTTGCATAAGGCTGCTCATCTCAAATAGTCTGATTCTGGAAGGTGCATAGCATAAAATATGTTCTATTTATAGCACAAAATAACTTTATTTTTATTTACAGTATATTTTTATTTATTATTTATATTATATGTATTTTATTTATAATTTAATTTAATTTAATTTAATAATTTTATTTATATACCGCCCTTTTTCGTGCAACGGACTCAGGGCAGTTTACAGCCAACAATAAAACAATACAGTATAGTATATCTTGCAACATCTTTATAGTATAAAAGATAATAATAAAAACCCCTCACCATATCCTGAAATCCAACTCTGTCCAACAGAAGCTGACAGTGAAAGCCTACATCAGTAGACTGTGCTTTTTTGCTTTGCTGGCTGATTTTCATCTTGTATTTTAAAGTTTATGTTTGTGTTTTGTTGATTTGAGACTATAAATAATTACAATTCAAAAGGACATGTATGAACAAAAGCTTAATGAGAATAAAACAGTCTGTAAGGCTAAACTGTAATTCCTCAAACTTTGCTTACAACTCAAACTCTCTAATTCCTCAAACTTTGCTTACAATTTTATCACTCTCGATACTTGAAAATCAGATGACAGTTGTTGTATTCTATGTTCAGAAGGCATTGAAGAGTTGGGTTGTATAACATGAACAGTTTATTGCAAACATAACAAACACGTACTAGTCAGCAAGCAGTATCTCAACAGAAGCAGCAAAGACTGCTGCGCAACAGGCTTATATGCAAAATGACCCCTAGGCAGCAGCCAATGGGCAATCAGCAATTTCCCTACTCAGGCTTCAACTAATTTAATGCAATGACTAATCAGAACATGCATTAAAGCCAATACACTACAGCAGTCACATCTTTATGTATTGGCTGTTGTTTCATCTAATCTCTAGGTGTAGGAGTGAAAAAATGAAAGCTGAAATAAACCTTCGTAGTTCTTCATTTCTAGATTGTAACACCCACTCTTAAGAGAGGACTTGTCCTCACATTCCTTGTGGACCATAATTGTGGACCATTTCCATAATTCCTTGTGTACTGTTATGTACACCTAAATGCTAAAGCTAAAATTAGTAACACCAGTAAGAAGAAAGTTGCAGGTCTTAGCAATGCTATAATTGATGAGGGCGTTTAGCTCTTAAAAATATGCTGAAGCCTTTTTTAATGCAAACCTTGGAGCTAAGAAGGAGAAAAATGGCTTTCATTCCATCTTCAGGATTTCCTTCTTGAAGAAATGGCATTAAAACATATGCTTTGAGTGGAGTTAGAATTTAAAAAGACAGATAATTTTAAGGTCATTAGTAAGAGTTGTAGCTTCTGTGCTGAGGTAATAATAAAGGCAATCAACCTTCATGTTTTAGGACCTGTGAATACTTTTCAGCAGATAAGGAAGGCATTTTTTATCCTGTGGGTGGCATTAAGACATTAGCTGAGTCGGATTTTTAAAAATCTCCTTTGATGTAAAAGATATTGACTGCTTCAGGAACTAAAGGAGATGATCTCTCTCTCAGAAGAGGTAGAAAAGTTGAGCTCATTAATCTGTAGCAATAGAATCTTGCTATATATTTCACACAATAACTGCTGGAAGCCATTGCTGATTCATCAGTATCCAAACACTGGGATATGATTAGAGATTATTGAATTGGTAGAGGGAATAGGATGAAATAATTCATAACAATCTAAGTTCTGGTGTGCATAATTCTGCTGTATTCAAGTCTCCTACAATAAGGTACTTTCTCAGGAGCTTTCCTTTCCTTGGGAACACTAAAGATATTGTTGACTAGTCTCCAAGTCTAGAGGCCTCAAATTTGGCCTATTATAGGGAAGCACAAGAAGGAAATCAGACCTAAATATTTTTAGGCAGGAACTGATATATCTCTTCCCAATATTTCCTGCCAAATTCATCCAGATGAAACTCTAAAACCCTTAGCTATTTGTTTAAATTGCATAGAAATAAAATACATAACGAAAGTAACATAAAAGCCTGACACAATTACATATTGTTAGCTTGAATAACTTTATACATAAAAATCTATACTCATGTTTTTATCCACTAGCTTCAGATCAATGCTTTGTAGAAATCATTTAGGATAATGTATATTCATTCTTAAGAATGGATTACTTTGACTTTTCATGTAGGATTTTGCTCCCCAATGAGAAGAATGTCATTGATGAACAAATGAAAACTACCTTGACTAAAATAAAGTGATTTTGAAATCCAGGAATGGTATCAGTGTTCTCTTGAGACCCATTCCTACATGTGATATACTGTGGATAGTTCAGCACTATACACAAAGGCTTCTTTTTGAAAATTTAATGATCATGTCAAATGCCTTCTGCCCTCATGAAAACTCATATTGTTCATGTGCGTAATGACTTCATGTGTAAGATAAGCTGGAGAAAAGAATTTGTCTTTCTTTTCTCCCACTTTTTAAAGAAGCTATTGAAATAACAGTAAATATAGGGAAAAATTAATTCTGGAGCATGATGTTTTGCTCCGGCTCCTGCTGAGCTTGTTAAACTGGCACACTGGTTTTAATTAGCATTTAGCTAACTGTTCGGTTCAGTGTGAATACTCTATGCATAGAATTGAATGAACTTAGAAGAGTAGTCTATGGAATGAATGAAAGAGCAGTTGTAAACAAATTACCTTGAGGACTATAGCAGTAATTATCCTGCCAATAGAAATGGTTGTATACATTTCATTTACAAGCTAACTCATAAGCAAAAACATTCCAAAATAATTTTCAAGCAACTACAAACCAATTGAAACTTAAGAATGAAAAAACAACATCACAGTTGATAACGAGGGCATATTTACTGTTATTAGGATATAAGTAGAATTGTCTTTGATATGAATTCACTTATATGAATGCAAAAAGGTATTGTGATTCAGTTCTCTCCTCATATACACAACACACAGAGAGACCCTTTTTGTGGGGAAGAGGACATTACAATGGCAATTCATAGAACCCCTTTATATGCTGGCCAAATAGGGTATAGAATGTCAGGAATATGACTGCCAAGTACAATCCTTGCTCTCTATTAATTTTCCTGGTTATTGCATAAACAATTCTAGTGTGTTATTTCTAGAACATGACTAACAAGAAATGACATGTCCATGTTTTCAAGTTATTTAACTTGACTCTATAACAACAATTTATTATAAACATGTAGTATATACTTTAAAAAGCAGCACCTTCATGTAAGAGTTTCTTTATTTTCTTTTTTTTACGCAAGAGCGCGTCCCAGCTTCTTTTAATCATATGCAATTATGGATCATTATGCACATGGGCAATCTGAGTTCTCATTATATGCATATGATAACCAGCCTTTCTTGAAAAGTAATGGTCCATACCCTTGTCTGTACAGATACTGATACATTTTTTTCTGTGAGAATACTAGTATCAATATTTGTTGAAAGGCTGGTTAATTGCTGTCTTTTCACTAGAGGCATATTCATTCCTTTTAAACTGCTCATCACTGACATATACCTTATAAAAGATCACCTTAGCAAGAAGGACATTCCGGATGGTTCATCAGCAGATCACACAGCTTGATGATTTCCTCCTGTAGATCTCCAAAACAAGTGACTAAGCCTTTTCTTTGTAAAATTAAGTAGCCCACAATAAAATCTGAACTTCATTCCAGCATATAATGCTTGTTAGGTTCCAATGGTGAAGACTAAAATAAAAAATATAGATAGAATCCATTTATTTACTCTGAATAATTTGTGGGATCCTCAGTGTCTGTACTGGAATTATATTAGGAACAAGAATATTTCCTCTACTTGATAGAATGTGTCATTTTAATCATTTATTATTTATGACTGGATCCCAAATATATTTTTTCCACAACCCAGCAATGCTTCTACTATCAACCAAGTCATAATATACATAATTATGTTGCACTGAAGCAAAGAGGTTTACAATACGGAGCTGCAATTTATTCTCTAAAAAAACTGGAGTTGGGGTTTTTTTTTTGTTCTTCTGATGCACCATTCAGGTAGCTGACAATCATTAAAGCCAATGCACGGACATATACTGAAAAAAAAAGTCATATAATTAAATCAAGTAAATTGAGCAAGTAAAATAAAACTCTCCCTGCAAATTTCCCTAATAATAAATCTTAAGCTGTCAAAAATAATACTTATCTTGCTTCCTAAAGTACAAAGTGACAGTTTAGGAGTAGACATATAAGACTGTGAATTAGCATTCTAGTTCTGGGCATCTCCAGCATTCTAATGCAACATACTGGACAGTTCTGATTTAAATTTAGGTTTGAAAGGTTTCATTGCTCTGTCTGTTTGAGGGTTTATCAAATAGCAAGACATTCAGCTTTTTACAAAAGTTTTTTTAAAAAAACAAGTATAATCTCTTTTAGTATTGTAATATAGCCTTAGACGTAGAATACTGGTTCTTACATATACAGTAATTCTTTTTAACCCATGAAAAACGTATATTATGAGATAATTCCAGTTTAATATAGCTGGTAAATTCCTTGTCTGAATAAAACAGGACTTTCATTATATTATTACTCTTAGTTTTGATGAAGCTGTTTTACAGTTAATTTAAAATTATAGTTTTAAATAACAAATTTCATTTCCCATACACTTCTTCATTGCATTTTTTTCAAGTCAGGAACGTGTTAATAAAGTATACTATATACTAGATATACTAGATCTTATTATTATTCCTACTTGTGTTCCACAGTGATAATTAGCTTTGGAAGAAATCAAAACTAATTTGGCAAGAAGTTGATGAACTTGATGAAATTACTTATTTACAGTATATGATCTTTGAAACAAGCTCAGTTATTTTCTATTGGTAAACAAGAGTCAGCTTGTAGATTGTGAAATTATCTTTTAAAGATTATTTTTCATTTGTATTTTCCTTTTTTATAAATTAAAACATCAGAGGCTGCAAAGTTGATTTGTAATTGCCTCCCAATTGTAAATGCAATTCAGAGATTGGAATATTATGCAGTCTAGAACATCTGGATCTACACTAGCGTTGTCACATATGGAACTGAAATCAATAGGATTGTTACAAGGCCTTTAGATCAACTATTGTAATGGGTTGGAAGAATAACCTTGAGGAATAGGAGAAAGAGCCCCAGCCAAGGTAACAGTCAGATAAGAGAAACCTCAGGCCAAAACAGGTATGTAATTTGAGAAAGTATCTCAGACTTGGCCCTCCCTAATTCCCTTTAAGATAAAGGCACAGAGAGGGAGAAGGGAGTTATAAGATTCTGTTTCTGAAGCAGTGAGGCAACTGCAAATGCAAGAAAGCAATACACACCTCTTAAATTCTCAGGTATAGGAATGAAAGGAAGCCTGCCTTTGAAACTTCAAACTATCAATTGAACTGTAATTTCAGCTAAAATGATAAGTCGACCTTGGCAATGTCCTTTTGGCCTTCCCTTCCTGAACAGTCTAATTTTGAATGCCAGCTTCAGCTACAGAAGTTTAGATGGACCTTTCATCTTCCAGCTGACATTCCTTTAAGGCAGTGGTGGCGAACCTATGGCACATGTGCCAGAGGCGGCACTCAGAGCCCTCTCTGTGGGCACACGTGCCATTGCCCAGTGCAGATTTCTTTACTAGAAAGCCAGAGAGACGTGGGGCTCCCCTCCCCCTCTCCACGTGTACCTGAAGACATTTCTGACATCACTCACCCTTCTGCCAAGCAGCCCAATGGGAGCGCTTCCTCCCTCCCCTGTCTGGGGTAAGGTGGGAGGCTCAAATGCAGTGGAGTCTGTGGCAAAAGTGACAGAGGAGAGGAAATAGGTTGGAGGGGAGCATAGCTCACAGTGGGCCGTAGAAGCTGGGGGAGGCCGCCAGGAGGCCCACGGCAAGCTCTTGCAGGCCATGGACAGGGCAGGAGGCACGGGGGGGAGATCACCAATGGCCAAGGTGGTGGGTGCTGCCATGTTGGCACTTTCCAATAAATAAGTGGCTTTGGGGTTGCAGTTTGGGCACCCGATCTCTAAAACGTTCCCCATCATTGCTATAAGGCAACAGAAGAAAGCCAAGTCAGAACAGTGAGTTCTTCACCCTTCTGAAGGGTGTGGGACTTTTATAGATTTGAATGGAAAATCCCATAGCCATGTAATTTTGCCTTTCCTTTCTTCCTTCTATCGGCTTCCTTCTTTGTACTCCTGTCCAGTATCATCCATGCATTCATAGAGGGTTGGGAAAGGGCAAATACCCCAAAAGTAAAAGATGCAACTAGATAATCAAAGCATTACTCCTTTGTATATGTGTTGAAATTGCCCAAAGAAACCCTCCCACCTGAATCCTCCATTATTAGAGTTACCCTTATAGAGCTTGATAGTTCCTTTTCTCTCATTTGTAAATGCTTGATAATATCCCATTTGTCAATTGACCAAAAGCATCATCTAGTCTCTGCATGTACATTCCTAGCTTCTTCCAATATATGCTCAACCTTGCCCACAGATTGAGAGTGGCATTCAAATAAAACACCCGGGTTTATTATAGGTAACAAGTTTATGCAATCTAATCCTTCCACATAATAAAAGCTATACTTGAAAACAAATGAGTGTAAATAAGTTCTTCTCCTCTGTTATTTATGGTACATGAGAATGGCCTTGGGATGCAGGGAAAGAGCTACAGCCAGGGGAGTGGTTGGATAAGAGGCAACCTAACCCATAGCTGAAATGTGGACATGGCAAAATTCTTGGAATGGACTATTTCTAGTTTCCTGGGTGATAAAGGTAAGTGGGGAGAAATGTATTTTCAGACTTGCAATGTTTTATTAGAAATTAGTTTTTCTAGAAAGAACTAGAGTTAATTCATCCGAGTGAATTTCCTACCTGGACTACCTCACAAGGCTGAAACCTGTCCTATGTGGAGAGTATTCCTCCCACTACTAGAGTTTCACAAGATTTAAAGTCTTTGGCCCTGCCACTATGGGTGAAGAAGAGCCTCAACTTTCAGGAGTCCATGGTAATAGGTATGCAACAACAAACAAACTGTGTAAACAAAGCTGTGGCTGTGGAGAGCTTTAAAATGTATTTAATGGATATAGACATTTTATTCTGTCATTCAGCTACCTTAGCAGGTATAATTGTAACAAAAATGGCAACTGTCTGTCTGGCTCTTTCCAAATGCAATGCTTCTTCGCTGCCAGTTTACCAAACTGTGCAGACCAGTTTCATTGGGTGAGCAGAACAGGACAGAGAAATCACTATATATAGCAATAACAATAGTACTTAGACTTATATACTTCTTCATAGTGCTTTACAGCACTCTCCGAGTGATTTACAATTGCCTCCAACAAACTTCGAACCCCATCAGGATCAAACTCCAGACTGCAGGCAGAGTTAGTCTGGAATACTGAATTCTAACCACTGCACTACCATATATCATATTCTCTCTTTAAACTATGAATCTTTTTTGATGCCTATTAACTCAGAAAACTCAATTTCACCTGGAAAAGTTTGGTGAATGCACCTTTTGCACATTATTGCTTTCATACCTAGGTTAGAAGGTGCAAATAAAAATTTAAAGAAAGAGACAGATCATTCTAGAACCTGTGTGGATAATGCATAGTGGCTGAGATTCTATAGCGTTTGTCTTCCTTTTTGTTTCTTTTCAATAATTATTCATTCTTGTTCCATAGTCAATATGTAACATGAAAATACAAGCATATCCACCTTAAAACTTTCATTATATAAACTATCATATATAAAGACTACTTTCTTCTTTTACCTTTCCAATAGATAACCCTCATCTGACAGATAATTGAAGTAAGCTAAGTGTTCTTTATTCTTACTGTTCTCAAATAATTATACATACAACAGTATCATATGTCATTATTGTCATTATTCATAGTTCACCTGAATTCAGAATTGAATTGTAACCCTAATTTAATTCAATTTCGGTTTCAAAGACCAGCTAGTCAAAGGATAAAATTACATCAATCTTTAAGGAGAAAGAATAGCACTGTCAACTTAGATAAATGCCCCTTAGGTGGTATAGAGTAATTATTCACTTTAGGCAGCTGAAACACACATTATGGAAGGTTTATTGTCATAATTTAATTATACCTGCCTTAATTTCAGGAGAAGATTCTCATCCAGCATTCAATTATTCATTATTTCTTCATCCTAGAGGGATAGGAGAGAAGGATTCTCTTAACACCAAGATTTCTTGACTTTTGGATGCTCTTTGCATAGATTAAGTCAATTTTTACTTAATTAGCAGAATTCCAGGTCTTTCTTTCTTTCTTTCTTTCTTTCTTTCTTTCTTTCTTTCTTTCTTTCTTTCTTTCTTTCTTT